>SZWC01009685.1:0-22280 GCA_023375785.1 Penium margaritaceum
GACGGGACGGGACGGGACGGGACGGGACGGGACGGGACGGGACGGGACGGGACGGGACGGGACGGGACGGGACGGGACGGGACGGGACGGGACGGGACGGGACGGGACGGGACGGGACGGGAGGGGAGGGGACGGGAGGGGAGGGGACGGGAGGGGACGGGACGGGACGGGACGGGACGGGACGGGACGGGACGGGACGGGACGGGACGGGACGGGACGGGACGGGACGGGACGGGACGGGACGGGACGAGACGAGACGAGACCGAGACACGTCACATGTCATGCTAAATCGAGACGAGAATCTCGTACCGCATTGTGATTCTCGCTTTTTTTTTTCTTTTCTTCTGTGGACCTGCCACGTGTGCCAAGGCCTTCAGAACCAATCAGGCACTGGATCTGTCAGAACAGAAAGCGGGCAGATCCAGTGCGCAACCCACACTGTTTGGAAACGATCGCGGAGGGTCAATACTAACATTACAAAACATGACGTAGCTATTTTTTTTGTAAATAAACCAATGAATTTGTGAGTCTTCGAGTAGGTTCAACTAGTAAACTGTTCTTTCCACATCGTTGACAATAGTCTTTTTGCTCTCCGTTTAATGTTTTTATCTCCACATGAGCTGGTTGCACATGTCGGGCGCCGGCAAGTCTTGGAAATGTGTCGTGTCCAGTGGTCGAGTTTGACTTATGAACTTAGTAGTTTGCTCAGGACAATATCTTCAGTTAAGTTCTTTTCGAAAACGTTCCTCGTAGTCAAAAGTGCAATGGCCGCGAAGTGGGTGCGTTCCGACAGCTCGCCGCGTCATTTTCCTCGCCCCTCGCAATGGTGCAAAAGCGAGATTTTCAAGGACGTGAGTGAGACCGAGACAAGACCAAGACAAGCCTGATGCAAATCGGTACGAGCCCGAGATTTCCTCGTCCTTTGTACCCGCTACGAGACATCTCGTACTGGAGTGAGAAAAAATGAGTTTGAGATCGAGACATCTCGTCTCGATCTCGATTTAACAGGCCTAGTCATTCCGGAGCCAAAGGGGTGCAACTGTGGCCCAACTATGGCATAACTAAGGTGTGACTAGAGGCCAACTATGATGTAGCTATGGTGTAGCTAGGATGCAACTAGGGCATAGGTAGGGCACGAGAAGAGTGTAACTAGGGCGCAACTGGGGTGCAATTAGGGCACAACTAGGGCGTAACTATGACAAACTACAGTGCAACTATGGTGCAACTAGGGTGCAAGAAGGGCGCGACTAGGGCACAGCTAGGGCGCAAGTAGGACAACAAGGGCGCAACAAACAGATACAACATGACTAGGTCGCAGGAAGGGCAGGAGTAGGGTGCAACTAGGGCGCAACTAGAGCGCAACTAGGGTCCAACTAGGGCACAAGTAGGGAGAAAAAAGGGTGTAACCAGGCACCGTTGGGTGTTTGAGTTTCGTTGGCCACTCACATCTCGATTCCCTTTTGTCTCACTACTCATGGCACACACACATGTACATATTGAGTAACCATGGCCATAGGGAACCATCGCCTGTGGGCGCCCTTTCTGCTGACTCAAGTCTCATCCAGCTACCCAGGAGTGCACTCTAGCAAAATAATGGCCCACATGTGACTATCTTGCTGTGATTTAGTCGATGCTAGGGCTCATACATTCTCACTGCCGATCCCTACATCATGGTTGGTTGCCTCTGGGTGTTTTGAAGGAGCTGCATGTTATCCTGGGTGCTCATCCTTAGGGGGCCACCGTGTCAGTCTCTAGTCGTATAGTGGTGAGAAGCCATCCCCGGTTAATGTTGAGAGGTCGGACTTGACCCCCGGATGACAGTGTTATGTCACTCGAGCAGCTGCTCGGTGTGGGTGCGCACTCACCGGTGATTAGACTCTCGCTCTCGTACGCCCACCTCTTGTCTCCTCTTGATGAGTGTTTCTAAGGCAAGTGTTACCACATCCATGGCGTATGACACGCTACTGCTTACTTCCATGCTTGACTCACAAGCAACAAAATCTAGTAACTAGTGGTATCAGAGCAGCGTGAGAGAACACTCTCACCCTCCGTCGATTCACGGCCTGCGGGACTCGCTCCACCATCATGCCATCCTACTTGTCCAGTGCGGACTGTGGTTCTGCATAGTGCTTGAGGGATCAGTGCCACCCCCACCTCTGCTTGTGCTTCTACACCGACGCTCCGTGTCCGCAGTGATGTCTACCACACTTCGGAGCACTTACGATCGGCATTTGCCGACAATCGTGCACAGCGTCCTTGAGACTGTCTCGCATCCGCACCTGCACTCATTTTATGGTCTGCTACCGCTGTTCATCTTAACCACAACCTGTACTCTCACTACTCCATGTCAGTGGATCCCTTGCTGACTCCCTCTCTTCAGCAGTGACCACAGGCGGACACTTTCTCAACTGAGGCCAGTTCACATCTGCTCTAGCACCTTCGGCTGCATCTGCAGCCAAACCAGATGCCACACTATATTCTTCGCCTCTGGACGGTCCCCTTGACGACAAACTCGACTCAGCCCGGACAGCAGCCCGACTCGCAGAGCATGTTGGGTTGGAGAACTGGCGGACGCCTAATCCAACCCCGCACAACGACAATTCCATGCCGTTGTGGGTGCATATGCTGGACCCTGCTTACTAGCGTAGTGACCTTGCTGACGAGGCTAAAGCGGTAGAGCATGAGATTGAACGCCAGGTGTACACATCTGACGACCTCCCACCTATTTCACCTCGTCCCTAAGGCATGCCACCACCTGGGTCAGCACCTAACCCCACTTGTGCACCTGACTCCAGTCCCACTCCTGGCCCTGCCACTACGGACACGACCGAGACGTCTGTGGCACGTGAGGTTCCTGGTGTCATACCTGTTCTACTCGACCCCATCAGCTTAGCCGGCGCTGTATTGGACGCCGCAGCTGGTGTAGCCTCCACCTTTTTTGCCATGGCACGTGCCAGCAGGGCACCAACACAAACTGCGGTGGGCAGAGCAGTTGAGGCATACGCACATGCAGCAGCATCATTGACTGTGCTCACTGCTGCAGCTGCCAACACCGGCACTTAGATCATGACAGTAGCTGTTGCTGAAAATCACAATTAGGGAACAACTTGGGCGCAATTAGGGTGCAACAAAGGCATAACTATGACAAACTACAGCGCAACTATGGTGCAACTAGGCTGTACGAAGGGCACAACTAGGGCACAGCTAAGGCGCAACTAGGGCGCAACTAGGGTACAACTGGGTTGTAAGTAGGACACAACTAGGACACATCTAGGTTGCAAGAAGGGCACAACTAGGGAGCAACTAAAGGTGCAACTAGGGCGCAACTAGGGCACAACAAGGGTGAAACTAGGATGTAAGAAGGGCGCGAGTAGGGTGCAACTTGAGCGCAACTAGGTGTAACTAGGGCACAAGTACTGTAAGAGAAGGGTGTAACTAGGGTACAACTAGGGCGTAACTACATTGCAACTAGGGCGCAAGTAAGGCGCAAGAAGGCACAATTTGGGCGTACTTAGAGCGTAACAAAAGGCACAACTAGGGTGTAAGAAATGTGTACAACTAGGTCCTAACTACGACGTAACCAGGGCCCAAGAAGGGCACAAGAAGGGCACAACTAGGACGTAGATATGGCTCAACTCGTCTGCAGTTACAACACAAGGTCACAATTCGGGCACAACTAGGAGGCAACTAGGACGGAACTAAGGTGCAACAAGGGTGTAAGAAGGGTGTAATTAGGGTGTAAATAGGACATAACTAGGATATAACTATTGTGAAATAGGCCACAAGTATGGCGCAACTAGGACGCAACTAGGCAGCAACTTAGGTGCAAGAAGGGTGCAACTAGGGTGCAACTTGGTGGTAACTGGGACGCAACTAGGGAGCTACAATGGTGCAATAAGGGCACAACTAGGGTACAAGTCGGGTGCAACTCGGGCACAACTTGGGTGCAACTAAGG
The DNA here is from genome assembly GCA_023375785.1 of Penium margaritaceum. Classification (NCBI taxonomy): domain Eukaryota; kingdom Viridiplantae; phylum Streptophyta; class Zygnematophyceae; order Desmidiales; family Peniaceae; genus Penium; species Penium margaritaceum. Next base: position 3,957 of record SZWC01009685.1, read on the forward strand.
AGCAACTAGGGCGCAAGAGGGACAAAGTTAAGGAGCAAGAGGGGCTCAACTGGGGTACAACTAGGTGCAACTAGGGTGAAAGAAGGCCAAACTAGGACACAACTAGGACGTTTTTAGGGGCAAATAAGACACAAGAAGGATGCAACTAGGGCTCAACCAGGGTATAACTAGGGCGAGTCTTGGGCGCAGCTAGGGCACTTGAAGGGTGTAAGGAGGGCGTAACCAGGACACAAATAGGGCACAACGAGGGTACAAAAAGAGTGCAACTAGGGTGCAACTAGGATGCAAGAAGGGGAGCCTGTAAGAAGGAAAAACCTAGGGCGAAAGAAGGACACAACTCGGCGAGTCTAGGGTGCAACTAGGGTGCGGCTTGGGTGCAACTAGGGTCCAACTAGGTTGCAGCTAGGGCACAACTAGGGCGTGACTAGGGTGCAAGAAGGGGGACTCATACTGTGACATCTTGGCTGGTGTGCATGCTCGCGCAGACAACTGACTGGATGGATGCTGGTGTCGATGGGACGCTGTTTGGTGGAGTGGACGTGTTGTCGTGAAGCCAAGCATGTGATTCCCCACCTTGCGCTACTTACAATACACCCTCACACAACGAGCTCCATCGGTAGTAACCCTTGGCTGTCACGTCATGAGTGGTCGTAGATAGCTCTCAGGAGCATTACAGTTGACGACCGTGTTCGGGCAGCTGTAACTCCACGTAGCTGTTTTTTTTGCTAATTCTGACTGCACGACTACATTTGCAATGTGGTTATCTTGTCATGGTCTCGCTTTTAGGTGAAACGGACAACCCCCGGGTTTTGGGATGTCTGGTGTCTGGCAGGGCTCACCCATGAAACTCTGCTAGACAGGATAATGCTAGGATTTTCCTGGTTGGCTGGTTTTCTAAGTAAGAAGCCTCACAGAGCTAAGGCCAGAACTGAGAGGAGTCCCAGTTAGTTGCTAATTCTCCATTCCTAATCAGTCATTACTTCATTCCAGCTGCAGTTCTCACGCTAACTCTAGCACGTGCATTTCTGAGTAACAAACCAGAGCTCTTAGACTTAGACTCTAGTGCAACAGACTAAGGGGGCAACAGAGCCGCTGTCGCTTTGCCTTGGCGAAAGCGGCAAGCAATGAGGGTCAGTTCCCTCTCGCTCCATCAACAACGCTACTGTCCCAACCTGCACACTAGATGTTTTTCTTTCTGGTATCAGAGCCGTAGCGCAGCAGACGCAATAGCATCAGTGGCGTACAGGTTCGTGACTATGCCGGATGTATGCGCCAGTGCATGGGAAATGTTGCCAGATGTTTTCTGGCAGCAGTAACGTGATTTGTGGTGGCGTCAGATTTTTCCCACGGCCACTAGGCCAAGGGGAATGCTGCCAGATTTTTTTTTTCTGGCAGCTCCGACCCCCACGTCTGACACAGGGAGATGAGTAGCCAGCGCGACAACATTAGACAACCTGCTTTTGAATTCAACCAGAGGAGTGAGTGACCCGCATCAACAGCCACAGTAGCAGCAGCAACAACAACAACAACGGCAGCAAAGGCAACAGCTACAGCAGCAGCAATGGAAGGAGCAGCAGCAACGGCAACTGCGGCAGCAGAAGTAATGGCATCAGCAGCAGCGGTAGAAACAGCGGCAGCAGTAGCAGCAGACGCAGCAGCTGCTGCTACAGCAGCCACAGGGGCAGTGACCACGGCAACCGGAGCAGCAGAAGCAATGGCAGCGGTGGAAGCCACAACATGAGCCACAGCCGCAGCATTAGTAGCCGCAGCTGCGGCAGCGCAACAACAGCTGCTGCTATGACCGCTGGACCAGCGGCCGCAGCACCGATGGCCGCAGCACCGGCGGCCTCAACACCGGCAGCCGCAACAGCCACTATGTGGCGGTGGTGGCAGCTCCCCCACCGCCATTGAGCCCATGGCTAGCGTGGCCTAGGGCTCACCCCACAGGCCGTGGGCTGAGTAAACAAACAAAACAAAAACATAACAGAAAAAGAGAGAGGAAAAAAAACGAAACCCAGAACCTGCAGCAACAGCGGCAACAACCGCAACAGTAGCAACGCCAGCAGCAGCGGCGGCAGTGGCAACAGCAGCGGCAGCAGCGGCAGCAGCGGCGGAAGTAGTAGCGGTAGCGGCAGTGGAAGCAGCAGTAACACAAGCAACGGTAGCAGCGGCAGCAGCAGCAGCAGCAGTAGCATCAGTAGTTGTAGTAGTGGCCACGACAGTGAGTGCAGCGGGAGCATCAGCAACAGCTGCCATTGCAGAAATAGAAGGCAGAAGCAGTGCCAATGGAAGCAGCAGCGTCGACAGCCATAGTAACAAAAACAGCTACAACAGCGTAAGGAGGAGTAGCAACAGCAGCAACAATGCCCAGCTAGGATGATGCTGCTTGCACGTAGGACATCTCCGCTAACCCCTTGCTCCAGACCCCATAGAGGATCTACAACACCAGGTTGATGCTCAAACCAGCACCAGCCAGACTGTCCTCCCTGGACAACCTAGTCTTGCTCTGATTACAACAGCGTAGACAGCATCACAATAGCAGGTGAAGCAACAGCAGCAGATGGTCACTAATTGCCTAGGAGTTGGTGCAGCCAGCCCCTCTTGGCTAAAGGAATTCGAGTCTCCTCCACCGGTACTCACCGGAGATGAGCATTTTCCGTCCTTGAAATTGATGTATCGCATGTAGGCATAAGGGGACGGTCTATGGCTGTACTATACTCTCCTGTATGACAAAGTCGTCTCGGAGTAGGCGCTTGAGGCGGGCCGTGCAATCCACACACTCATTCTCACTGCATCGTATGTTGAACGACATGCCCTAGAGCCGTTCCTCAACGACACCGTTGACAACACCACCACTGACCACCGGCAAGCTTGGAACACGTTGACACGACTGTATCGTACCTCCAGCCAGGCAACTATCAACCGCCTCCTGAAGGAGTTCAGATCCCTTCACATGAGAGAGTCCAAGTCCTTCACTGCCTACTGGCGCTGTGCGCAGGATATCCTGTGCCAGCTCAAGACAACCACGTCTCCCTCACTTGCTGCCCTCATCACCATCAAGAATGGTGCCATCCCTGAGTTTGCTGACATCTTTGTCCCATACGGCCTCCCCATACTCAAGGTGCTGGCGACCCAGTGCACTCTGATGACCTGGGCGTACGACCTCTTCCTCACCATCATGGAAGCACACGGGGACACTCAGCTTTAGAGCAATAGGACCTCTGCGATCGTAGCTGCCACCTTTGGCGGCTCCTCTACCCCTTCCCCGGCACTCCCTCCTCAGGCAACACCAAGGGAAAGGGAAAGAAGAGTGGGAAGGGCAAGGACAAAGGGCAGTAGTCTTCCTCTGGCGGCTCTACCTTGATGCCACAACTGTGGACAGACAGAGCACGGGTGGTACACGTGCCCCATCCCCATTGATGAGGCCCGTGTTGTCACCACCATGCACAGTGAGTGTGAGTGCCGCCTTGGCACCTCCGCTGCTACCACATGTACTCTAATCTCTCTTGGCAGCACAGTGGCCACCACCTACTCCACGACATTCCCTTCTTCCCCACAGCCGACTCTTCAACCTTGACTGTAGCTTCCGTCGTCTCTTTTCCATCAGTAGCAGCAATAGTAGTATGATCCACCGCAACCACAGCCAAACGTTCCACCACTACAACAGTAGTAGTATGCTCCATCGTAGCCGCTATACTACCCCTCGCTTCCAACCCAGTGGAGCTCGTATCCTCCTTCCGGAGCTGTGACTCCGCAGTTCGTGGTGCTTGTCCACTCTACCTCTCGGATCTGCTAGCTATAGAGCTTCATCACCACTCAGCTCAGTACCACACAGCCTTCCCAGGGAAGTACGAGTTGTGTGATTGCTAGCCGAGAGGTCTCCCAATGCCACACAAAGACTGACCTCCGAGGTGATCTTGGGGAAGCCGCCTATTGCTCTTCAGAGCCAGCTTTGGATGATGTCACAAGGTTGGATGACTGGTATGATCGTTTTCCGCCGGTCTCGTTTACTCAGCTTGCGACCTTCGTTTCCCTCCCCGCGTCCTATTTCGTCACTCATTGTAATGTCACGGCCTTGGTCTGCGACCCTAATGGCACTTGGATTATTGACTCTAGTGCCACACATCACATGACGTCTTGTTGAAATGAATTCACTATGCTCAGTCCCATTGGCAATGTTCATAGTGTCCGGGTAAGGTCCGTGCAGATCTTGCCGATTCGTGATGTTGGCGTCGGTGATGTCTTCGTGACCGATGTGCTGTATGTGCCTGGTGTGAAACTCAGCCTCATGTCTGTCACGGCTCTCGACCTCATGAGCATCGACGTTTTCCACTCTTGTGTAATTTGCATTGTCTCATTCCGCCCATCCAGTTAGGTTATGATCCATGCTGTCTGTCGTGACAACCTCTAGCATGTTACCCGTCTTCCTTGATCCATCTCCCCTCCCTTGTCCGACACTGGCCACATGTTTGTCACTTGTGTTCTCTTTCCTCAGCACGTCCACCTTCTCCTCCCACGTACACTCCAATGCTGATAATAGCATGCTTTGCACCCAACCCACACTCAGAATCGATCCCTCCACCTTCCAGTGGCCTTGCTGCACCAAGTGCATCGACTACGCCCAGGGTGCAAGATGCGTTGATCCTCCTACCCTGTGTCCTCCTCTTGGGTTAGTCACCCTTTGGAGCTCGTCCACGTGGACCTCATGGGCCCTTTACATGTCGTTTCTGTTGTTGAAGGTGGTCAATACGTGCTTTCTCTCATGGATGACTACTCCCACTATCGATTGGTCATCTATCTCCACCGGTAGAGCGATGTGGCTTTTGCCATCTGTGCTTGGCACCTCACGGTCAAGCGCAAGTACAGCCGCACCCTCCGCCACTTCCGGTCTGACCGTGGTGGCAAGTACATTGGGGACACGTCTACCTATCTCGCCATTCATGGGGTTTTTCATGAGACATCCACCCTTGGGACACCGTAGTAGAACAGTGTCTCTAAGTGTTGGAACCGCACAATGGCCGATGATGTCCGTACCATGCTTGTCGAGTCTGGTTTTTCCGAAGGCTTCTTCTTTGAAGCCATGTCCTAGAAGACCTGGGTGTGGATCCGTGTTCTCCATGGTCCCCTTCCTTGCCAGGCCACGCTGTACACGTTATGGTGCTATCAGTGGGCCAATCTTTGGCTTTTCCGTGTCTAGGGGTGCGCCGCCAGAGTCTGGCTTGCAGAGGACCAGCGGGATGGCAAGCTTGTAGCTCGCGGCCGTCATTGCATCTTTGTTGGTGTCCCTCGTTATTCCAAGGCTTTGCACTTCTAGGACCCCATCCAGCATCGCATTGTTGAGTCCCACGATGTCCCATTCTTTAAGGACCTCTTCCCTTGCTAACTCCCTTGCATCTGGTCCGACTACTCTCTGCTCCCGTTGCTGTTGTCTTGTGGGGGAGATTCTTGTCGCGCTGCCACTCCGGCCCTAGAGGCACAGGTTTTCCTACCTGCATCCACATCCCTGGCAACGGATTGTCCAGATGTTCCTCCGCCACCACCCACCTCATCGAGCAGTTGCCTTGCTGGTGATGACGTTCACTCGTCAGAGACGGAGTCCTCCGCTGAGTCGCTAGCCCGGCCTAAACCCCCGACTAACCCTCCTCCAGCCTCTGATGCACCCGCCCCCATAAAACCGTCTGCTCCTAGCAGTATCCTGACATCGGAGCTGGCGCCTACCCCCACCTTGCCACCTTGTCCTCGCCAGACTCCCTTTGCCATCACTGGCACCCCGGCGTACCAGATCTACACTCGCACCCTCGGTGTTATCCTCCGGTCCCGTAAGCCGGCACCTCCCCTAGGTCCTTGCACCAGGGTCCACCTTCCATCCTCCAGCACACACGCCGACGCACCTTCCTCCCCTCACACTATTGTGAGTGGTGAGCCTGGCATCAAGGTCCTTGGCATGAAGGCCCTTGGCCTCGTTGATCAGGATATCCACCCAGGCTCAACGCTAGGCTATGCTATCATCTCCTAGGAGCATCGCCGATCGGTCTCCACCACCCTGGCCCTGGCTCCTACACGACTTAGCATCGCCCGTGTGCTGACGGCACGGCCTTCCCCACTGGCACCCAACCCACAGAGCCTATGTGAGGCCATGCCGCTCCTGACGTAGACCTATGGGAGGCTGCTTGTCGGGAGGAGCTCACTGCCATCAACAAGCACGTAGTGTACGAGCTTGTGGAGCTTCTCCCTGGCCACAAGGCAATCAGGAGGAAGTAGGTTTCTTGCCAAAAGTGGAAGCCTGATAGTATTCTGGATAAGCAGAAGGCCCGGCTCACCGCCAAGGGCTTCTCCCGCATTGCTGGATTTGCTATGACCAGGTCTTTGCTCTGGTTGGCCGTTTCACCATCAGCCGGGCACTTTTCTGCCTAGTCGCACAGCATGGTTGGGAGCTCCACCAGATGGACGTGTGCAACACCTTTCTTCACGGTACTCTCGATGGTGAGTAGCTCTATATGGTCCAGCTCCTTGGCTTTGAGGACGGGTCGGGCCGAGTCTGACAACTGTGAAAGGCCCCCTATGGCCTCAAGCAGTCTCCTTGGTGCTGGAACAACGAGATCAGTCGTACCCTTTTGAAGGGCGGATTTATCTTTAGTATCACAGAGCCGGCACTCTTAATCACCCCTCATGGGACTCCATTCACTGTGATCCTTGTCTACATGGACGACCTATTCATTGTGTCTTCCAACCTTGCTGCTGTCAAGCGGGTCAAGGATTTGCTGAAGGCGACCCACAAGATGAAGGACTTTGGGCCGGTGCAGGTATCTTGGCATAGAGATTGAGCGCAATCTCGCGCATGGCATCATGCGGGTACATCAGACAGTGTACGTTCAGATGCTAGCCAACCTCTTTGCCGATCTCCTGACGATAGTCCCCAGCACCTCCAACTCGATGACCCCAGATGGGTAGGCAAAGCTAAAGGCTACTAACGCCAGCACCTTGGGTGTATTGGTGGACATCATGGCATTCCTCCGCGTCATAGGATCACTCATGTTTCTTGCCATCACCACACGTGCCAACATCGCATTCGTTGTGAATGTCCTCAACCAGTTCTCACAGGGCCAACACCAGCTGTACCTTGATGCAGCCTTCCACGTGTTGTAGTATGTGGTCTCCACCCCACATCGAGACTTCACATTCCACCGTCAGCAGTCCATGGTGGCCATGGGCTACACTGATAGTGACTGGACACGGACCCTAGATGGGAAGATCCGCACTGGTTGGATCTTTCTCATTGGGGATACGGCATTGTCATGGTGTCCCAGGAAGCAAGGGTATGTCACACAAAGTAGAGCAGAGGTAGAGTATGTGGCTTTGGGCACTGGTATATGTGAGAGTGTGTGGCTGTGTCACTTGTTGGGTGAGTTGTGTCAGCCTGAGTCTTCCATCACCTTGCATTGTGAAAACGAGAGTGCCGTGGTGATTGCTCACAATGATGGTTTCCACCAGGCATGCACAAAGTACATCAAGGTTTAGTATCACTACTTACGTTCCTTGTTGCATGACGGCAGTGTTCACATCCTTTGGGTCGAGATTGTGAAGCAGTTGGCTGACTTCCTCACCAAGGCACTGAAGCGTAACTCGTTCAAGAAGGCTATGATTATGGTCGGATTGCTACCCTAAATGCATGTGGTGTGACTCTTCCGCTTGCTTGGGTTCACGTCCCTCATCTTTATTGCACATTTGATTCGTCTCCTTCGCTCTTGTACTCAATGTTGGACCGGGGAGCATGGGGGAGCATTACCTCTGCATCTTCATGTACACTGATGCCTTTGGTTCATGGGGGAGTGTTGTTGTTTTGTCCATGCACTGCCTCACTCACTCTTACTGTAACCTCTTGGCTGGTGTACATGCTCATGTAGACGACTGACTCGATGGACGCTGGTGCCAACGAGACGTTGTTTGGTGGAGTGGACAAGTCGCCGTGAAGCCGAGCGTGTGGTTCTCCTCCTCGCGCTTCTTACAATACACCCTCACACGACCAACTCCATTCGTAGCAACCCTTGGCTGTCATGTCATCAGTATTCGTAGATAGCTCTCAGGAGCATTGCAGCCGGCGCCCTAGTTTGGGCAGCTATAACTCCACATATCGTATTGGTCCTTGTATTCGTTCAAAACAATTATTTTTCATTTGCCTATGATCAGTATCATAATTCTCACTTGTTTGGGTGAATCATTAAGTTCATTGTGCAATCTTGGGTCTAGTACACACAAAAACAAAAAAAAGGAAGGAAATCAACTTCGGTGGGAGTGATCAGCCCTCGCGACGATTTCCGCGTGCGCACTCTGGTTGCGGAGTGCGCACGCGGAATCTGGCTCCCCACTGACATGTCCATTGCGGTCACAGCCACGCGTGTGCGCATGTTGACATGTCAACATGCACACACGCGGGCGATCAACAACTCGAAACTTTGAGTTGTCGAACACCCGTGAGCTGCTGCCCGTCCTCAGGAGGACCTGAACAGGCAGTGGGCGAATTCAACGATCGGGGGTTTTATTGTTAGGGGTTTGGGTGAATCACCCTAAAAATGACAAAGGCCCAAAATTGGGCAATTTCAAGGATCAGATTATTCCATGTAAATGTTTGAACGAATACAAGGAACACTACGGTAACTATTTTTCTTGCTCACTCTGAATCCACGACTGCATTCATAGCGTGGTTTTTTTTTCGTATGGTCCAGTTTTAGGCAAAAGGGACAACGCCCGGGTTTTGGGATGTCTGGTGTTTGGCAGGGCTCACCCAAGAAATTCTGCCAAACAGCATAATGCTAGGATTTCCCTCGTTGGCTGGTTTTCTAATGAACAAGCCTCACAGAGCTGAGGTGATGCTAGAACTGAGAGGGGTCTTAGTTAGTTGCTCATTCTTCATTCCTAATCAATCATTGCTTCATTCCAGCTGCAGTTCTGACCCTATCTCTGGCGCATGCATTTTCTGAGTAACAAACCAGAGCTCTCAGACTTAGACTCTAGTTCAGTAGACTAAGGAGGAAACAAAGCCGCTGTTGCTTTGCCTTGGCGACAGCGGCAAGCAATGAGTGTGGGTTCCTGCATGCTACATCAACAACACTACGGCCCCAACTTGTGCACTTGATAGTTAGGCACAAATAGGACACAAGAAGGGTGTAACTAGGGCTCAACTGCGGTAGAACTTGGGCGCGAATTGGGCGCAACTAGGGCGCTTGAAGGGTGCAAGAAGGGCGTAACTAGGACACAAATAGGGCACAACGAGGGTGTAAAAAGGGTGCAACTAGGGTGTAACTAGGACGCAAGAAGGGAAGGCTGCAACAAGGACAAACCTATGGTGGAAGAAGGACACAAGTCGGCGAGTCTAGGGTACAACTAGGGTGCAGCTTGGGCGCAACTAGGGTCCAACTAGGGCGCAACTTTGACACAACTAGGGCATAACTAGGGTGCAAGAAGTGGGTAGCTAGGGCACAACTTGGGTGCAACTAGTGTGTAACTATTGCGTAAGGACACAGCAAGGAAGTAACGATGGTGTATTATGATGTAACTACGGTGCAAGAATGGCGCAACTAGGGTACAACTAGGGTACAACTAGGGCACAAATAGGGTGTAACTTTGCGTAAGAAGGGTAAAACTAGGGCAAAACTACTGTTTAGCTAGAGTGAGACTGTGCACCTAGGGTAAGAAAAGGGCACAATTGGAGTATAACTTTTGTACATCTAGAGCAAAACTAGTGGACAACTAGGGTGCACAAAGGGCGTAACTAGGGTGCAACTAAGACGCAGGAAGGACGCAACTAGGGTGCAACTAGGGCACAAGAAGGGCACAACTAGGGCACAAATAGGGAATAACTAGGGTGTAACTATGGTGCAACTAGGGCACAAGAAGGGTGCAACTAAGGAGCAACTTGGGAGTAACTAGACCGCAAGAAGGGTAGAAGTAGGACCTAACTTGGGGATAATTAGGACGTAACTATGGCATAACTAGGACACAACTGGAGCAAAACTAGGGTGAAAGTAGGATGCAACTAGCAACTAGGGCATAACTAGGGCACAACTAGGGCACAACTAGGTCCCAAGATGGGTGCAAGTCGGGTGTAACTTGGACACAACTAGGACACAAGTAGGGTGCAACTAAGGGACAATGAGAGCGCAACGAGAGCATAATGAAGGCGAACTGGGGTGCAACAAGGGCACAACCTATGCTTCAATAGGGGAGCAACTAGGGTGCAACTAGGGTGCAACAAGGATGTAACTAGGGTACAACTAGGATGCAAGAAGGGTGTAGCTAAGGCATAACTACGGGATAACTAGGACGCAACTAGAGCGCAACTAGGGCTCAAAAAGGACGTATCTAGGGTGCAACTAGGGTGTAACCAGGGCTCAGGAAGGGCGTAGCGAGGGCACAACAAGTGTGCAACTAGGTCGCAACTAGGGCACAAGAATGGTGAACTATGGCATAACTAGGACATAACTAGGATGCAACTAGAACAAAAGGCAAAACTAGGACATAAGTATCACGAATTAGAAGGCAAGAAGGGCGCAGCCAGAGTACACCTGGGACGCAAGAAGGATGCAACTGGCATACAACTAGGGCAAAACTAGTGCACAACTAGGGTGCAACTAGGACGCAAGAAGGGAGTAAGGCACAACTAGGGCGTAAGCAGGGCACAAGTAGGATGCAACTAGGGCGTAAGAAGGGAAAAACTAGGGTACAACTAAGGCATAGCTAGGATGCAATTAAGGAAAATTGAAGTGCAGTTAGGGCACAATAAGGGAGCAAGTAGGGTGCAACTAGGGTGAAAGAAAGGCGTGTCTTGGGTGGAGCTAGGGTGTAACTAGGACATAACTAGGGTACAACTATGGCCTAAGGAGGGTGCAACTAGGGTGCAGCTAAGGTGTGCCTAGGATGCAAGTGGGGTGCAACTACGGTGCAACTAGGACGCAATAAGGGTGCAACTATGGCGTAACTAGGGCACAACTGGGATGCAATTCTGGTGAAACTAGGGCACGACTAGGATTTAACCAGTTTGTAACAAGGACGCAATTAGGGCACAACTAGGTTGCATCTAGGATACAAGTATGGAACAACTAGGGCACAACAAGGGAACAACTAAGATGCAACTAGAGTGCGACAAGGGTGTAACTAGGGCACAACTAGGACGTAACTTGGGTGCAAATTCAACACAATTAGGATGCAACAAGGTCACAGCTAGGGTGTCACTATGGAAAACGAGGGCTCGACTAGGGAACAACTAGATCGCAAGGAGGGCGTACTTTGGACACAATTTAGGCACTACTAGGGTGCGACGAGGAAGCAACTAGGGCAGAAGGACCCAAACAGGGTACAGTTGAGGCGTAACTAGGACACAACTAGGGCACAACTAGGGTATGAGAAGGCTGCAACTAGGGCGCAACTATTGCGTAACTAGGGCACAAATTGGGAGCATCTGGGATGTAAAAAAGGCGTGAATAGGGTCCAACTAAGAAACAACTAGGGCGCAAATAGGATGCAACTAGGATGCATGAGGGACATAAGTAGGGTGGAACTAGGACGAAACGAGGGTGCAACTGGGGTACAATTACGGTGCAAGATAGGTGCAACTAGGACGCAACTGAGACAAAGGTAGTGCTTAACTAGGATGCAACAAGGGAGAAAGTTGAGTGCTACTATGCCACAACTAGGATACAACTAGGGTGTTATTTGGGTGTAACTAGGGCACAACAAGGGTGCAATGTGGACAAAGATAGGGTGTAACTAGGGCGCAACTTGGACGGAACAAGGGTGTAACTAAGGTACTTTAATTGTAGAACCTTGGCACGAGGACGTAAGTAGAGCGCTAGAAGGGTGTAACTAGGTTGCAACTATAGTGCAACTAGGACAAAACTAGGATGCAACTAGGGCGCAAGTAGCATGCAACAAAGGTAGAAGTAGGACCAACTAGGATACAGCAAGAGCTAACTAGGACGCAAGAAGGGCATAACTAGGGTGCAACTAGGATGTTGCTAGGGCGTAACTAGGGCGTAACTAGGGTGCAGCTAGGATACATCTAGGGTGCAAGAAGGACGTAACTAGGGTATAAGAAGGTTGCAACTAGGGTGCAACTAGATTGCGAATAGGACGCAAGAAGGGTGCACCCAGGTTACAACTTGGACGTAGTGCACAACTAGCACAACTAGGGTGCAAGAAGAGTGCAACTGGGGTACAACTAGGGCTCAACGAGGGTGTAAGTAGGGTGTAGCTAGGGTGCAAAAAGTGCAGTTAAAGTGTAAGAAGGACACAACTGGGGTGCAACTAGGGCATAAGTAGGGTGCAACTAGGACGCAAGAAGGGCGCAACTAGGACGCAAGAAAGGCACAACTAGGGTGAATCTATAACAACATGGGCTGCAACTAGGGCGCAAGAAGGGCACAACTATGGCACAATTCCGGTAAAACTGGGGTGTAACTAGGGTGAAACAAGGGTACAGCTAGGGTACAACTAGGGGACGACTAGGGTGCAACTAGGATGCAACTAGGGTGCAACTAGAGCGTAACTGTGGCGAATTAGGGTGCAACTAGGGAGTGGCCAGGGCATAAGAAAGGTTCAACTAGGACACAACTAGAGCATAACTAGGACACAACTAAGGCGCAACAAGGGAGAAACTAGGGGGGGCACAGCTTAGCGTAACAAGGTCACAAGAAAGGCGCAACTGGGGTGTGAATAGGGTGCAGCTAGGGAGAAACTAGAGCATTATTACGGTGTAAGAAGGGCTCAACTACAGTACAATTAGGGCGTACCTAGGGGATGACTGGAGTAAAACTTGGGGGAAATTGAGATGCAACGAAGGTGCAAGAAGGGCGCAACCAATGTGCAACTTGTGCATAACAATGGTGTATCTAGGACGCAATTAATGGGACAAGGGCGCAACTAGGGCACAAATCCGGCATAACGAGGGTGCAAAAATGGTGCAACTAGGGCACAACTAGGATACACGTAGGGTTAAACTAGGGTGAATCTACGGTACAACTAGGGAACAACTAGGGTGGAACAAGGGCGCAACTAGGGCGCAACTAGGGTGCAACTAGGGTACAGTTATGGTACAACTAGGGCACAACTAGGAAGCAACTAGGGTGCAACTAGAACGTAACTAGAGTACAACTAGGGCGTAACTTGGGCAGAACTAGGGTGCAACATGTACACAACTAGGATGCAATTACGGCATAACTAGGACTCAACTAGGCATTACTATGGTGAACCATGTTGTAACTAAGGCAAAACTAGGGCGCAAGAAGAAGACAACTAGGATATAACTAGGACGCAACTAGTGCGTAACTAGGGTGCAACTAAGGTGCAAGAATAGTGAAACTACATTACAACTAAGGCGTAACTAGGATTCATCTAGTGCGTAAAAAGGGTGCAACTAGGGTGCAACTAGGGTGCAACTAGGGCGTAACTAGGGCACAAATAAGGCACAACTAGGGCATAAACAGGGCATAACTATGGCATAACTAGGGCCGAACTAGGGCACACATGTGGTATAACTAGGGTAAAACTAGGGCATACATAGGGTAAGGTGAGGGTGCAACTAGGGCGTAACTAGGGCATAACTATGGTGCAACTAGGATGTAACTACGGTAGAGCTATTGCACAAGTAGGGCACAATCAGGGAGCAACTAGGGTGGAAGTAGGGTGCAACTATGGTACATCAAGGGTGTAAGTTAGACACAATTAGAGTGCAACTTGGAAAAAACTATGGTACAACTAGGACACAACTGGGGCTCAAGAAGGGTGCAATTTGGACGCAACTTTAGCGCATCTAGTGGACAACTAGAGCGCCATTAGGGTGTTAGAATGGCGCAACTAGGACGCAACTGAGGCATCACTAAGGCACCACTAGGGAGCATATAAGGTGTAAGAAGGGCATAAGGTAAAACTAGGGCGCAATTAGGATGGAGATAAGGCGTAAGAATGGCGTAAGAATGGCGTAAGAATAACTAAGGTAAAACTTTGGTGAACCAGGCTTTCATTGAGAACCAACTAGGGTGCAAGAAGTGCGCAAACATGGCACAACAAGGATGCAACTAGGGCACAACTAGGAAGAAACTAGGAGCAAAAAGGGTGCAACTNTAGGGAGCATATAAGGTGTAAGAAGGGCATAAGGTAAAACTAGGGCGCAATTAGGATGGAGATAAGGCGTAAGAATGGCGTAAGAATGGCGTAAGAATAACTAAGGTAAAACTTTGGTGAACCAGGCTTTCATTGAGAACCAACTAGGGTGCAAGAAGTGCGCAAACATGGCACAACAAGGATGCAACTAGGGCACAACTAGGAAGAAACTAGGAGCAAAAAGGGTGCAACTAGGTTGCAACTAGGGCAAAATTACGGCACAACTAGGGCGCATCTAGGGCACAAGAAGGGCTTAGCTAGGGCACAACTAAGATGCAAACATGGCGCAAGAAGGGTGCAACTATGGCCTAACTAGAGCATAACCCAGGCACGAGGGTCAAACTAGGATGCAACAAGGGTATAACAAGGGTGGAACTAGGATGCAACAAGGGCACAAGAAGGGCGCAACTAGGGTGCAACTACAGCGCAACCAGGGTGCAACTAGAGCACAACTAGGGATAAGCTATGATGCAGCTAGGGTGCAACTAGGGTGGAACTAGGACGCAAGTAGGATGTAACTAGGCTACAATGTGGACGTAACTTGGGAACAACTAGGGCACACAAAAGGGTGCTAATAGGGTGTACTAATGTCGACCTCGGGTACAACTAGGAGGCAACTAGGACGTAAGAAGGACACAACTAGGGAATATCTAGGATGCAACCAGGGCGTGACTAGGGTAAAACTAGGGCGCAACTAAGGTGTAACTAAGGTGTAACTAAGGTGTAATTAGGGTACAATAAGGGAGAAATTAGGGTGAAAGAAGGTCATAACTAGTTTAAAACTAGGGTGTAACTAGGGTGAAACTTGTTTTCAAGAAGAGCGCAAATAGGGCACAACTAGTAGGGTGAAACTAGGGCATAACTAGGGCACAAGAAGGGTGCAACTAGGATGTAACTAGGACATAACTAGGATGTGACTAGGGCGAAACTAGGGCATAACTTGGGTGTACATAGGGCGTAAACACAAAAATCTAGGATGTAACTAAAACTCAACTACGGGGCTTTAATGGTACATTTACAATGCAAAGTGTATGTAGGGTACAACTAGACGTAACTAGGGTTTAACTATGACACAACTAGGACACACAAAGTGTGCAACTATGGTACAACTATGGTGTAACTAGGGTACAGCTAAGGGATGAGAGGGTGCAACTAGTGTAACTAGGGTGCAATAAGGGCGTAACTAGATGCAACTAGGGCATAACTAGGGCGCAACTAGGGTGCAACTAGGATGCAAGAAGGACATAACTAGGGTGCAATTAGGGCATAACTAGTGTGCAACTAGGGTGCAACTCGGGCTTAACTAGAGTGTAACTATGGTGTAGCTAGGGTGCAAGAAGGGTGGAGCTAGGGCACAACTAGGGTGTAACTAGGGTGGAAGAAGGGCGGAACTTGGGCGCAAGTAGGGCATAATTGGGCCGGAAGTAGGGTACTATTGAACCGTAACTAGGGTAAAACTAGGATGCAATGAGGATGCGAGAAGGGTGTAACCAGGGTGCAACTAGGGTACAACTAGGATAGAACTAGGGCGTACCTACAGTACATGAAGGGTATAAAGAGGATTCAAGCACGGCGCAAGTAGGGTACAATTAGGATGCAATTAGGACATTAGAAGGGTGTAACAAGGATACAACAAGGGTACAACTAGAGAGTAACCATAGTGAACTAGGTTGTAAGTGGGGCACAACTAGGGTACAAGAAGGGCACAAATAGGGTACAATTAAGGTACAACTAGGACGCCACTAGGGCACAACTAGGGTGCAAGAATGTTGCAACTAGGGCACAACACGGGTGTAACTAAGATACAACTAGCACACTACTAGGGTGGGCACAACTAGCGAGTATCGAGGGTGCAATTAGGACGTAACTAGGGCTTAAGAAGGATGCACTTATGGTGCAACTAGGGAACAACTGGGGCATAAAAAGGGTGAGACTAGGACGCAACTAAGGTATGAGTAGGGCAGAACTAGGCTGCAACCAGGGCGCAAGTGAAGCGCAACTAGTATACAACTTCGGCATATCTACGGATTAGCTAGGATGCAAGTAGGGTGCAACTAGGGTGAAATTAGGGCATAACGAGGGTGGAAGTAGGGTGCCATTCAGGTGCAACTTGGGTACAACTAGGATGCAACAAGGGTGCAACTAGGATGCAAAAAACTATTTGTGACAAAATAGGAAAAAATGAGGGCGCAACTAGGATGCAAGAAGGACACAACCAAAGAAAAACTAAGAAACAACCAGGGCACAACTTGGGTGCCTCTACGATTTAAGGACACAACCAAAAAAAAACTAAGAAACAACCAGGGCACAACTTGGGTGCCTCTACGATGTAAGGACACAACCAGGATGCAACTATGACACAACTAGGATGCAAGAAGGATGAAACTGAGATGCAACTAGGTTGTAACTAGAGCATAACAAGGGCGCAGGAAGGAAGCAAATAGGGCACAACTAGGGCATAACTAGGGAAAAACCAGGCCACAAAAATGGAATAAAAAGGACCGAACTAGGACGTAATTAGGGCGCAACTAGGAAACAACTAGGACGCAAGAAGGGCATAGCTAGGACGTAACTAGGACACAAATATGGCATGACTAGAGCGCAAATAAGGGGCAAGAAGGGCGCAAACAGGGTGCAACTAGGGCCCAACTAGTGCGCAACAAGAGTCCAAACATGATGTAACAATGGCCAATTGAAGTACAACTAGAGAGTAACTAGGGCGTAAAAAAGGGGCAACTAGAGCGGAACTAGGACGTAACTACGGCATTACCGGGGGGGAAGTAGGATGTAACTAGGGCGCAACTTGGGCATAACCAGGGTGTAACTAGATGCAACTTGGATGTAAGGAGCATGCAACTAGGGTGTAAATAGGGAAAATCTAGGGTGTAACTAGGGCGCAAGAAGGGTGCAAATACTGCGTAACTACGGTGCAACAAGGACGCAACTAGGGAAAAACTAATGTGTAAGAAGAGCGTAACTAGGGTGCAACTAGGGCATAACTAGTACACAACTAGGGTGCATCTAGGGCATAACAAGGGTGTAACTAGGGTGAAACTAGGGATTAACTAGGGTCCAACTAGGACATAAATATGACGTAAGAAGGGTGTAACTAGTGTGCAACGGGGGGACAACTAGTGAACAGCTAGGGCATAACTAGGGTACAAGAAGGGCGTAAGTATGGCGTTACTCGGCACACCTCGGACAAAACTAGGATGCAACTAGGACGTAACTATGATGAACTAGGGCAAAAATAAGGTGCAACTACGACGCAAGAAGGGTGGAACTAGAGTGCAACTAAGGTGCAACTAGGGCGCAAGAAGAAAAGCATGTATTGTATAAATAGGGTGTAACTAGGATGCAACTAGGACAGAACTACGGTGCAAGATGGGCACAACAAGGACACAACTAGGGCGCAACTAGGACGTAACTATGACACAACTAGTATGCAAGAAGGGTACAACTACGACGCAAATAGAGTGCAACTAGGGCGCAACGAGGGCAAAAGAAAGGCACAACTAGGGTGTAAGTAGGACGTAACTAGGACGTAACTAGGAAGCAACTAGGGCACAACAATGGAGCAAGAATGGTGTGGCTAAGATACAACTATGGCATAACTCGGGCACAAACAAGGCGCAATAAGGGTGTAGCTAGGGTGCAACAATTGCATAACTAGGACACAACTAGGGCACAGCCAAAACACTATTGGTGCGCAATATGGGTGCAACCATGGCAAAACTAGGGTAGAACTTGGGCGCAACGAGGATGTAACTATGGAAAACTAGGGCATAACTAGGACACAACTAGGGTCCAAGAATGGCACAACGAGGGTACAATAAGGGTGCAGCTAGGAAAATACTAAGGCACAACTAGGGCATAAGAAGGGTCCAACTGGGGAGCAACTAGGCGTAATTAGCGTCAACTAGGTCGCAACTACGGTGCAAGAAGGGTGCAACATGGGTGCAACTAGGACGTAACTAGGCGCAAGTAGGGCCCGAGAAGGACGCAACTATGGTACAACCAGGGTGCAACAAAGGCATAACTAGTGCACATCTAGGGCATAACTATGGCAAACTAGGGCACAACTAGGATCACTTGGGGCACAAGAAGGGCGCAACTAGGGTGCAAATAGGGCGCAACTAGATTTTAAATAGGGTACAACTAGGGCCATGT
>SZWC01009685.1:70814-82058 GCA_023375785.1 Penium margaritaceum
GTCGTGCATCCGTAGGATCAGACGGCGCTCCGTTTGGATGCTTGTGCGCAGAATTATGGCCAAAACAGTGGTTTTGGGCCGGTTCAGGTTTGACAGGCACCGCCGTGTGCGCCACCCGCCGTGAGCCACGGCGGCTATTTATGCCGTGGACCTGTCATTTGTTATCTCTCTCTGCATTTACTTCAGTTGAAGCTTGAGATACAAGTGCACGTGTCTCTCCCTACCCTTGCTGTCCCTTGCATGACCTGTGTGTCAACCAGCCAGACCTGTGCTGTCAGGCTAGCAAGCAGAAAGGCTAGGAAGCTTCCTGGAATCTTCTCAATATTGTGAGCAGCTACAGTCAACGAACGTATGTTTGACTACTAAATAACACTGATTTTTCCGGTTTGAGATGTACGATCACGAAGACTGAATCCTGTGAGTTGTTTAAACTGGATGGAGCAACCGATCCGTCGACCCCACTGTGCAATTGGGCTCCTCGGAACGGCAGGGAGCCATTCGCCGGCATGAGACCGGCAATCTCAAAGCGCGAGGCTTTCCCCCGGGCCCTCGCGTTGGTCGGTGCACAAATGCGGGTCTCAACGCTGATGGCTCCAGCTATGCGGGTCCTCACGTGAGGTCTTGCGGCCAACACGGGCCCCGGTATCAATTTGGTCAAGGGTTATCGACATATAGCCCCATTCAGAGAACATATCTCCATCTCGCACCCATTAATTAACAATTATTCATGTCACACCCATTCTTCAAACAATCACTAAGTCCATTGCGTCCTTGACATACACAAGCCTTTAAACTCTACGTTTGAGAATTTCTATCCTCACATTTTTTTCCAACATACTTCACCTTTTGGATTTTATTCCAATTTTTTTAGGGAACTTTTTCCACCTGCCACGACCTCTGATGTTCCACTCCAAAAGTTCCTAACACCTTTGACCATTTTCTACAATGGTCGAAAACATTATTTCGAACCGTATCGATATTTCAATACTATTCAGCCGAATCCTCAACGCCTCCAGACTTTCACAAAATCACACCAAGATATTTTTAAGTGCCTCGGCTTCTTAGCGGAGCTTCTCGTTACCTTGAATCCGTTGCTTGACTCAAAAGTCTAGAACCCAACATATGTCTCATTGTCATTATCTTCATTGTATGTATCTGCTCAATTTCTTCAACACTTTTCACTGAAGTGCACTTACTTCTTAGTACAAGTTATCCATTCATCCCAATTCCTCCAATCGCAAACTATACCGCACCCCATCCTTGTGAACCACTTACGTTCCGCTTAGCATGACACATCATATCACATTGTAGCAACGCTGACGGGGCAGCCGACGTATTAACAACCAAGCGAAACTACGCACGAGTCTTCAACGCATCTCGCCATTTAGAAGTTTGTAGACCTTGTGATGTTAACGGTGAAGAGTAGCCAGCGTCGCGTGCGATGAGCAACAGTAACCAGAAAAGACTCCAACGATTTACATGCAGCAGCATGCGAACAACGATGCTCTTCAGACGAATCAGGAAACATGTGCAGCCTTCATGGCGAATGGCACGACACCAGCGAACCCAACAGTAAATCCGATGACAGGCCCCTCGAGATTGAGGAATACTCTGCCCCCGCAGCTGCACGATGGGGAGGCACTTAGCACGATGGGAAGCACTGGTCAACGAGCTCGTATTGATGAGGATTTGTACAAAAAGTTGTTGGAACTAACGGACCTCAACACCCATCTGCTCCAATAACTCATCGATTCGATGAAGAGGCTTCAAAACTTCTATGTGCAAAGCAGTGCTCACCGAGAGAAATATCCAACTCCCAAGTGAACCCCAGACTCGACCGGCACTTCTCGAGACGTTAGATCCTGCAAACTTCAAAGTACCTATGGTCATGATGTGGCTCATGAGTTTAAAGGAGTACGGCAACGCCCATGGGGTCAACAACGACGTTAAGAAGATTGGCCTCGCGACGTTGCTTCTGCGTGGCACAGCCTAAGTTCGTGGTCTGATAAAAACATTGAACGGTGGTAGGACACCAGCGTACCTGGATCAACGGCTCATGCGACCACTCTCACATCGTTGACTGTGGACGTTCTATCGCTCGAGCAGATGAATTCGACGTGACACAACTCCCTCACCTTACGAGAGACCTAGAATGACTTTGCACACGCTACACCTATCCGCATTAGAGAAATGAACAAGAAGTCTGATGCACGGTTCACGCTTCAACGCTTACAGCAGCAGTCTAATCGCAAAGTGCACATGGTGATTTCACAAAGTCGTCAGCGGTAGCGACCTCGCCAGTGATGAGCAATGTTTCTACTACGGCATCCTCAAAGAGGATGTTGGACGAGCAATCGTCATTTTTGACAAACAAGACGACCTTCCGTGAATGATCGCAGCAGCCAATCACATCAAAAGCACCGACTACAATGCTCAAATGCAAGAATCCAAGAGCTGGTGACCCCAAGGCCACAATCTTCTCATAGCAAAGGAAAGTCAAACTCGGAAAAAACCTTGTCACTCATGGAGACTGACGCGGTCACTCAGCACAATCAACAGGTCTGGTGGACTTGCAAGAAGCCAGGGCATATCTCGCGTGATTGTCGAAAAGGACAACAAAAAGCCAAAAAGGAGGAGAAGTTACAGAGAAGATGAAGGGTCGAGAAATGGCAAAGGGTAGGGTAGACGGCATGTATCCTCTCCAGTCCTTAAAATATGCACCGACCGATCGCCCATCTCAACAGTTCACATCACCGCCGACGTGGGTTCCGAAGACTGCAAAGTTCGACGAGGGTACGAGGAAGACCAACTGGCGATATTGCTACAACTAAAGGGTTATAAAAGTCGAAGAACGGAACCAGTACTATTAGACGAAGGAACTTCTCACTGTTTTTTAAGCAACGACATGGTTTGGAATCTGGGTTTGCAAATTGAACTGGGGGTGTTGATTCGTCAACTTTACGGACCTCTTCCACTGCAAAATCAGATGTTTGCTGCATCTTCTAGTGATCCGCGCACAAGGTTTCGCCCCTCTTTCCAGTCTTTCAACATCATTTTTGTAATCATCAACTCATTTTCTCTCTCTGCCACCAATCGCGCATGAGGATCTGCACTTGTGCCTAACCATCATCATCAGTGCTTGTCATCAATCATCCTTCAATCGGACCACTTCATTACCAAATCTACCTTTGTCAAACTTATCTCGTGCATCTTCTCTTCGCATCTTCCTTAAGAAGCCACCCTCTAATGCAGTCTTCCCTTCTCTCAGTGGTTTCGCCCCATCCTCATCCTCTAGCAGTTGTTTCCCTTTCATCATCATCATCATCATCATCATCATCATCATCATCATCATCATCATCATCATCACATCATCTTTCCTTTTAGCTGTCTTGTCTGTCCTCAGCTACCTCATTAGGCTTATCAGCCTTCGCATATGCTCCACCCTCAAGCATTCACTCACCATGGCCTCCACCTTCAATCTCTCCAACCTTCCAAACTCATGGTGAAACGAGATGATACTAGCAATAACAACATGTGGAGCTATTTGGTGACACTCTTCTTTGGGACCCACGGGATCATCCTTAATGACCTCCTCACCGATTTGGGAAATGAAATAGAGCTTACTAGTATCTCTACTATTGTTTGAGGAAGAAACTCCTCTACTGGCTTGTTCCTACAACACTTGCCATGACCCTTTGATAAGGACCAAGTGCGGCCCACACAGCCACATGCTTCATGTCTGAGATCACCGCTCCACAAACAAATGGCTTAACCAGAACCCTGACAAGTTCTGCGGTGAGCAGCCTGAGTGGACGGGGAAACGCCGTCAGCGCCACTACAATCGATCATGTAGCTCAAGCTGGTGTTCAACTTCACCCAACAACATGGAGGCACCATCTCGTTCCTTTGCGTCTACTGATGCTGCCACAACTCCTAGCCATTTTGTGATGTTAGAAGGAGTTGAGCCTATGATAGAGATTGGATCTGAGGAGTATGGACTTGAGATGTACATTGTGTCCTCTTTTCCCCTTTTCTCCTCTCACGTCTCTTTCTACAGCTTTGAATCGTTGACCTTTGCACTCATCCAGCTGCTATCTGCATTCTCCAGCAGTTGCCACAGTCACTTCCTCCTAATCTATGATTGTATTTATGAACGTTGCACTTTCCTTTCCCTACGCACACTGACAAGAGCCATTCCTGCACTCAATGACTAGTACTGGCAACAGACCAGACATTATGAAAGACCGCCTTGTCTCATCCTCATCACCACCTCAAGTCCTCCACTATACTCTTTCCTCATTACCTACTACATAGGTGGTGCACTTCGCATTAAAATGGTGCACTTCGCATTACAGCTTCTTCTCATGGCAGGAATCAATCAAACCACTTACGGCAGGAAGCAGATCGGTTCATGAAAATCCATGACATCTTTTCTGAGCTATGGAATGCTTTTCTACGCATAGTTGTAATAGCTCACAATCTATGCATCCCCAAGGAAGACTTGTGTCCAAGAGCCACATGGGTTTATGACCGCAACTGCTCTCCCTCCTATTGAATCACATCTCCTCCACAAGAAATAATACTTCAGCCAAAAAACACACCGTGCATTGATGAACTACTCTTCACCCACAACACCAACCACTCTTGCTCCCACTGCACTCACTACATCTACCCAATCCTTGCTCTGTTGGCTAGGATTCCTCTCCTCACTCCATAACATGATCCTGAGGCGACCCCATCCTCCAAGACTGCCCAAGCTTTCTCTACCCAAAACCTCAACAAGCGTAGGTCTCCTACCAGTGCCGTTCGAGCCTTGCACCTCTCTCCCGATCTCTTCCAGGGGTGCAAGTTGTAATGAAAACTAAGGAGTGCTCGTGCAGGATAGTCTCCGGAGAAGAACCACCAAGCGATAACAGTCTTGTGACCGGCCGTCGTACGAAACTTGCTGAAGCGAACAAACGTCTTCGTGCCAAACAGTCAAGGCAACCGCACCCCCGGATATTGCTCCTGTCCACGTCACACCGTCATTCCGTACAATTAGAAAAAACCGATTTCCTCTACCGTGGCCTTGCGTAGCTCCTATCGCACCACGCCCGATGTAGCGCGAGGTGTGCCAAGTGGCTCGAATGTGGGTCCTGGCCTGTGGGCGAGGGATGGGATGAGTTGAGGGTCAGAGACCCTCAACTACCGCGGTTTTGGCCCAGTGGGCCAAGCTTCCCATCTGTTCATTACATTTGGTATCAGAGCGCCGGGGTACGACACCCGTTGTGGACACCGTGGGCGGGACCATTCCTGTGTGGGAGGAATGTAGCGCGAGGTGTGCCACGTGGCTCGAACGTGGGTCCTGGCCTATAGGCGACGGATGGGATGAGTTGAGGGTCGGAGACCCTCAAATACCGCGGTTTTGGCCCAGTGGGCCAAGCTTCCCATCCGTTTGTTACACCCAAGATGCCGCCATATTTGCTTGTGTCCACTCACACAAGTGCGCTAGGTTACACTACTACAATTTAAACTACTTGTCTCATTCTACAAAAATAATCTATTGGATTCCTCCTCAAGTCTCACCCTCTGGGTCGTCTCTAGTTCCACAGTACACATTGCCTCTTGGTGCATGTGATTTTGCATTGTTCCCAACTCATCCATGCTGACGCAATTCTCACATCATCAATGTCCGCACCCTCAAGGAAGTCTGTCAGCTTCATCCAAGTGTTGCATCCACACTCACAAAGGTTGGGCTCCTCAGTGGTCACATTACGGTGCCGCATCCAGTTTACTCCACTTCAGCTTCCGCTTCCACACCGTTTTCTGCCTCCGCTTCCACACTCCTTCTCATTGTATTCTGCTCCATTCAAAGGCTCGTCCAAGTGATTGCACCCATTGAAAGAAGCACCTTCAATATTCAAGAACTAGGGATCTTTACCGATTTTTGTGAAGTTGTACAGAGTTGTATTGAGTTGTATGATGTTTCACGGAGTTTTGCACAGCTATACGGAGTTGTACGGAGTTGTGCACATTTATACAGAGTTGTACGGAGCTATACATCGTTGTACGGTGTTTTCCAAAGGTGAACATATTTGTATGGAGTTGTACGGAGTTGTACAGAGTTGTATGGAGTTCTATAAAAGTGTACAGAATGATGTGGAGTTGTACGGATTTGTACATAGTTGTTTCAAGTTGTACAATGTTGTACAAATATCTACGCAATTGTACGCAACTGTGCAGAGTTTCATGGAGTTGTACGAAGTTGCATGGGGCTTTTTAAGTGGTACGGAGTTGTACGCAGTTGTATAGAAGTGTACAAAGTTGCATGGAGGTATACGGTGTTGTACACAGATGCTATGAGTTGTACAGAGTTTTCAGAGTTGTAGAGATTTCTACGGAGATGTACAGACTTGTAACAAGTTCTACGGAGTACTGTGGAGTTCTATGGAGTAGTACAGAGCTGTACGGAGCTCTACGGAGCTGTACAAAGCTCCAAAGAGCTGTATCGAGCTGTACAAAGCAGTACCAATTTGTACAGACTTGTATGAAGTTGTACAAAGTTGTATGGGATTCTTTGGAGTTAAAGTGAGTTGCACATAGTTGTACAGACGTCTACAGATTTGTGCGGACCTGAGTGGATTTGTACAGATTTGTACGGAGCTATAGAATGCTCTACAGAGTTGTACGGATTTGTGTGGGGTTGTACGGAGGTGTACAAAGATGTACACAGTTGTTCATACTTTACTAAGTTTTACATATTTATACGGAGCTCTACGGAGTTGTACAAAGTTGTGTGGAGTTGAAATCGTCGAAAATGTGTAAGATGGTGTACATTTGTGCAAAGTTGAGTTGTGCCAAGTCCTACAGGATTGTAGGGTGTTGTATGGAGTTGTACGGAGTTGTGCAGGAGTTGTATGGAGTTGTACATAGTTGTACGGATTTATAAGGAGTTGTAAGGAGTTGTACGGGATTGTACGGAGCTGTACGGGATTGCACCAAGTTGCACAAAGTTTTACAGAGCTATACGGAGCCGTACATGCTTGAAAAAATTTGTAGGGAGTTGTATTGAGTTGTATGGTGATCTACGACGCTTTACATGTTTTAACGGAGGTGTACGGAGTTGTATGGAGTAGTACAGAGTTCCTAGGAGTTGTGCACAATTGAACATTGTTATACAGAGCTGTACAAAGTTGTATGAAGTTGAACGGAGTTGTACGGGGTTGTAAGGAGTTGTATGGAGTTGTAAAGAGTTGCACGGCGTTGTATGGAGTTGCACAAAACTACACAGCTTTTTACAGAGTTGTACGGAGTTGTTTGGATTTGTACGGATTCGTACAGATTCATACGAATATGTACAGGATTGTACAAAGTTGTACGGAGTTTTACGGAGTTGTACGGTGTTGTATCGAGTTGTATCGAGGTGCACCAAGGCTCGGTCCAAGGAAAAGCACGATGCAAGTTGCATGGATCTTGGTCTGCGCTGTGAGGCCTTAAACACCACAAATTGCAAGGACAGGCCATCAAGGTTGCCGTGCAACGGGGAGGTTGTCGACGTTGTGTGCCCCTTGCCACGAGTTCCATTGATTGTATTCCCTAGTTTGGCCACAAGCGAGTGGTTGAAAACCTGAACTGGTTCTAGATTTGGTTTTCTTGGATTTGTCCATGCATGACAGAGATTTGTCTTGCTTGATTGGAGTGAGTATTCAGAAGTTTATCCTAGCCCAGGTGGTTGATGGGTGAAATCTTGCATCCATCATGGGTGACAGAATATTGCACTACCGGTGATCCAGGTTCAACTCCAACAGGCTCCAAATACACCAGAGCCACAAGGAAGGTATCTAGGGAGACCTCCTTGACCAAGATGGGTTCCTCAAATTCTGGGCCAGAGAAGAGTGCTTCAACAGGTCACCCTCGAAGCACATCCCCTGGCCTAATGTGCAAGGCATGGCAGATGGCTCCACCAAGGGTTACTTCGATGGCCGTAGGAGGGAATCTACAGCTGCAGATTAGGTGTGCTTGGATGCATTGGAAATCACAGATAACAGGCTACAAAGATCTGATGTAAACCTACTCTGCTAAGTAACAAAATCATGTTTCGATTCAGTTCCTGAATGCGGCCGGTTTCTGTCCACTCGTATTCTGTGATCCTTGTGCTCCACACTCCTCACCAGTAGTACCCATCAGCTGCTCCAAACATTGGGAGCATACATAATTCAGCACGAGGCATCAATGAGGGTGCCTCTACACCCACTAGGTCCAACACACCGCAAAGTTCTGGCCGTTGCTGCTGCTGTGGAAGAAAATGCCCCAACTGTCTACTGTATTCACAGGTGTTTCTTACAGGTGTATATGCTTTGTTGCTGCTATCACTCTTCCCAAGTCAGCAGTATGCTTACAACTGCACTGCATCTTGCACTGGGTGCCGTAGCTGTGCGGCTGAGAACACCGCATGCATCACTGCTGCACCACTCAGATGTGGTGTTGCTGCTACTGCTGCCACGTGGGTGAGGGCTGTTAAGGTGTTGATTCTCTCTTCTTGTGGCTCTTCTCCTTGCACATTGTTTCCCTCTCCTTGTGGTTCTTCTCTTTGCACATTGTTTCCCTCTCCTTGTGGTTCTTCTCCTTGCACATTGTTTCCCTCTCCTTGTGGCTCTTCTCCTGGCACATTGTTTCCCTCTCCTTGTGGTTCTTCTCCTTGCACATAAGGCGCACAAAATTGGTGTGCATGACTTGCATGGCCTTAAGGATCCGCCAAAGCAGCACCAATAACAGTGGTCTGTAGAAGCCATGGTGTTGAAAGGAATGTGACTTGTGAGAAAAGCGACGGAAAGAAAGTGAACCGAGGTTGAGGGGATACGGTTAGTTGAAATTCCATTGGAAGCGTACGACAAGCTCACATAGGGTGGCCGGCGTCAACTCGCCCATTCGAGACGTGAGCATGCACTTTCTGCCAGAAAAAAGGGCTGGCAGCAACATGATAACGCTGTTGGAAACATCCGAACCGTAGCACCATAGGAAGTGGTGCTACGGCCTACACAATCACCCAACTGCAAGGCCAACATGTGTTGTAAAGGCAGCAAACCATTGGGCACCATTGCAGTAAAGCATGACTTTTTGGCACAACAATCGTGCGGCATGTTGTGAGAGAGAAAGCATAGTAGATTCTACAGTTGACATGTCTATGTCTGCCCTGTGGCTGCCACCATTTCAGCAGCTGCAGGGGGGGGNGCGGGGGGGGGGGGGGGGGGGGGGGGGGGGGGGGGTACTTGGTCTGTGTGGACACAGTGAGCATCTCTAGCCACACCGCACAAGCGTGGAGGCAGTCAAGGGGTCAATGCTTGCTGATGGCACAAAACACCACAAAGAATGACAATGACTTATGCGCTCTAACCGGCATTTTGATGACTCATAACCGGCATAACCTTAGCAGTGTGAGTTTGCTTTCATGGAGAGGTGGGATGAGGGGGCAGCTAGGGCGCGTAGAACTCTTTGGAACCACCATAAGTGTTTTGATTTGACGTAGTGATAAGCTTGTCTGCCACCACCGCACGAACGGCGAGCTCACGCACTATGGGGCAGACAAGCCACATTCGCCAGGTGGTGAAAGAGCACACCCACAATTAACTGGTGCATCACGCGATGCTGCGAACAGAAACTTTTGGAATGATATCCCCCACAATTGGGAGACTTTGTCAATGCACATCCCCGAATACATAGACTATCACCAGAGTAGGTATCCTAAGACTCGAATGTGCAGAGACACGTTGTGCCGGCCACGATGAGAGTGCGGCGACCTCGAAGTTAGTTTCTTTCCCTATTTATGTCCCCAACGCAGAAGCAACTGCTAGCCGGCGTGTTGAATCGATGACTCCCTCACAGCTGTCAGTCACATTGCATGAGAGTGTAGCCAGTCAGAGGTCACGGTGTGTTGACGACAAATTGTTATAGTTTTTAAGTCGCTTTGCGAAGCGACTTAAAAACTATAATCCTGCAGTGTAGCCAGTCAGAGGTCATAACGTGTTGATGACAAATGACACAATGCCTAGAGAGACGATTTACATGCATACTCCCCCATGGCATGTAATCCCACACAAGTGAGGCATCTGCTTCCATGCATGCATGCATGCATGCATGCATGCAGCAGAGACAGCTCTGATCTGCATCTACTTTGGCAGGAAGCAGCGTAAAAGTTGATCAGTTGCATACCACCAGCATCATGCTGGGAGCGGCGGCAGGTTGGGCGGCATGCGTGCGAAGGCGGCAGGCGACACACTAGACCCACTTCACTGGACAGCACAGCAGCTTCTCCCTCTGGAATTCAAATCAGAACTAAACGACAGATGCTACACGAACCCACACTGTGTGCCTTTCTGCACATTAGATCATCTCATCAAAAACCATCTCCATTTGTGTGTGCAAGAAATGTCCAGACATCAGACCTGCCCGTCCTTACTCTTGGGGTGCATACGTGAGTGCCACAGGATCCCCAGCTTTGTGCGTGGCGTGGAGTAGCATTGTGCCAGTGGGCAAGTGGAAGTGTTTTGTGCACTGTTTTTCCCTGATGGGAGTTCAAACTCAACATATCATTACATATGGTAAAGCAAGTACAGTACAAGGGCAACTGAGGGGATCGCCCGTGGTGCTTGGGGTCCTGCTGGACTTCCAACTTTTTGGTGCCAAACCCCAAAGGGTCTGGGCGTTTCTGGCTTGAGCCAAGTCTTCCAACAGCGGTGAGAGTCACTGTCCTTCATAGTCATGCAGAAGTTGCTGAATCCGCAGGCAGCGCTGCTTTGTCAACACAACACGCAGAGATGCAACGGCGCCACTGTCTGCTGTTGCATCACAGCAGGCAAGCAGGGTCAATGCGGCAGTTTACGAGCTGGCCCGTGGCAGAGCAGGTGCACTTTTGGCAGGGGTTCCCAGGAAACGGTACACCCGTGGTGCCCGAGGAGTAGAACTTGTTTGCCCAGGTGGGACCCGCCGACGAGCACACCATCGCCACTGCACTCGTAGAAGGAAGCATGAAAGTGGAGGAGGTTAGGGAAACAGGGAACCGTGAAATCTCAGACTTTCCGCAGAATGGCATTACACACCCACGGTCTTCAACACACAGGCCATGGCTGACATCCCACATGGCATGGAGGACACAACTCATTCCGCTGCGGAGGGAGGAGGGGAGCTGTCGTCTTGCAAAACCGGTTGTGAATACCTGGTGTGCCTCCAGACATGAGTGAGATGGGCAGGGGATGAGGTGGGGCAGGG
>SZWC01009686.1:2611-31232 GCA_023375785.1 Penium margaritaceum
GTCAACGTATACCAGAACTACGGCGAAGGTCTGACCTCGTGGGCTGAGAAAGAGTGCGGGGTCAGCGGTGCTGCGCTGGAGGCCGCCACGGAGAAGTGTGCTGCTGATCTCCTGGTTCCAGCACCGAGGCGACTGCTTCAGACCATAGAGGGCCTTCCGCAGCCACCAGACTCTCCCAGTACCGTTGTCGAAGCCTGGGGGCTGCACCATGTAGAGCTCCTCACCCTCCAGTGAGCCATGGAGGAACGCGTTGGTCACGTCCATCTGATGCAGCTCCCACCCATTCTAGGCAACAAGGCTGAAGAGCGCCCGGCTAGTGGAGAACCAACCGATAGGGGCGAAGATCTGGTCGTAATCGACTCCAGGGACCTGAGCAAACCCCTTTGCTGTGAGGAGGGCCTTGTACTTGTCCAAGGACCCGTGAGGCTTCCACTTGCGCCGAAGGACCCACTTGGCGCCAATGGCCTTCCGACCTAGAGGGAGGTCAACGAGGTCATACACGTGGTGCTGCCGGATAGCAGCAAGCTCCTCAGCGCAGGCGGCATCCCAATGAGCGGCCTCAGAAGAGGCTCGATCCTCGCGTAGGGTGGTTGGGTCCTCCGAGCGTGCTGTGGACCGGTTGGAGAGGGCGTGTGCATTACGAGTTCCAGGTGGGATGCGGGCGAGTGCAGCCATGACGGCATGTCGATGCTCGTGATGAAGCATGGCGTAGCCCAGTGCAGAGCCGGGGTGAAGGTCAGAGATGATGGCCGAGGTGGTCAGGCCGAGAGCCTTCGTGCCCGGGTCCCCACTCACGACCGAGGGAGTGGAGGAGACACGTGGAGCCACAGGGGATCGAGGCGCCACAGGACGCGGTGCGACGGTCTGCACTGTCGGCCGAGGTCGGAGGCTGCCGCCTAGGCCACACGTGTAGCGCGACCGGGCAGGAGATGGCACTGAGTCCGACGGGCCAACGGAGGCGGACGGGATGCCTGGCGCAGAGGAGCCAGCGGATGCGACTGGGGCTGCTGGTTCGGAGGGGCCAGTGGACATGGCTGGGGCTGCTGGCTCGGAGGGGCCAGCGGACGTGGCTGGGGCTGCTGGCCCGGAGGGGCCAGTGGACGCGATTGGGGCTGCTGGCCCGGAGGGGCCAGCGGACGCGACTCGGGCTGCTGGCCCAGAGGTGCTAGCGGACACGACTGGGGCTGCTGGCCCGGAGGGGCCAGCGGACGCGACTGGGGCTGCCGGCCCGAAGGGGCCAGCGGACGCGATTGGGACTGCTGGCCCAGAGGGGCTAGTGAACGCGACTGGGGCTGTTGGCCCGAAGGGGCCAGTGGACGTGACTGGGGCTGCTGGCCCGGAGGGGCCAGTGGACGCGACTGGGGCTGCTGGCCCGGAGGGGCCAGCGGACGCGACTGGGGCTGTTTGCCCGGAGGGGCCAGTGGACGCGACTGGGGCTGATGGCTCGGAGGGGCCAGCGGACGCGACTGGGGCTGCTGGCGCGAAGGGGCCAGTGGACGCGACTGGGGCTGCCGGCGCAGAGGGACGGAGTGCTGTGTCACCCGGAAGCGACAGGACAGAGGACGGACTCACCACTCCCCCACGCAACGGGAGGGACACGGACGAGCCGGAGCGGATGAGGTCACGGGGAAACAGGTCCTCGAAGAAGAGGGCGTCGCGGGACTCGACGATGTAGTCCCGAGACGGGTCCCAGAACCGCCAGGCCTTGGATTGACGAGATACACCAAGGAAGGTGCAGGGGCGGCAGCGCGAGGCGAGCTTGCCACCCTACTGTGGGGCGGGCAGCCACACAATGGCGACGCAGCCCCAGATGCGAGCCGGGCGGAGGTCAGCGCGCCGACCACACCAGTGTTGGTAGGGTGTGGACTAGCTGGGAAGAGGAACGTGGGGAATCCGGTTCCAGACCCTGGTCATGTAGGCCATGGCCTCAAAAGAGAAGCCATCGGACAGACCGGACTCAACGCGCATGGTGCGGACGGCGTCGGGCATGGTGCGGTTCCAGCGCTCGGAGACGCCGTTTTGGGCTGGTGTGTAGGTGCAGACGTCTCATGGTGGATGCCGCGGGAGGCGAGAAAGGCCATGGCCTTGCCCATGTATTCGCTGCCGTGATCGGAGCGAAAGCGGCAAAGAGGGCGGCCACACTCGCATTCCGCAAGGACGAGCCAGTCTTGAATGGCCCGAGCGACATCGATCTTCTGCCGGAGGCAGAACACCCACCAGTAGCGGGAATAGTCGTCCGTGAGGGTGAGGACATAGCGGCCATGGTCCCCGAAGGACGCGGTGGGGAGAGGGCCCATGACGTCCGAGTGGACCAGGTCGAGAGGGGCGGACGCACGGGAGGAAGACAAGGGATATGTGGATCGATGCATCTTCCCCTGAGCGCAATCAATGCACTCAGTGGGGCACGGGAGAGGGAAAGTCTTCGGGTCAAGGCCCTTGGCCGGCTGGGTGCGGAGCATGCTGTCTATGGCGACGGAATGGATGTGACGAAGGCGGCGGTGCAAGAGGCGGGTGTGTTGAGGAGAAAGCGTACTGGTCACAAAAACATGGCCTGTGGCGGCCGACAAGGCAGAGATGGGAGAGGAAGAGGAGAGGCGAGGGACATGCCACAGGTTGTCACGGGCGGTGGCATGCAGGATGACAAGACCAGACGGACGCAACGACACAGTGCCAACACCACGCGAGTGCACAACGTCCATGCTCATGCGGTCAAGGGCAGTCACGAAAAGGAGGCTGAGCTAGAGACCAGGGACGAAGAGAACATTGGTCAGAAAGACGTCACCGGCAGGACCACGGAAACGAACCACGCCAACACCATGGACCGGTAACACCTGTCTGGAGCCCGTTCGGGCACTGGAGACATCACCGACAGGGCCAAGCATACTGAAGGCCTCGCGAGAGGCCGTCATGTGATGCGTGGTCCCGGATTCGATGATCCAGGTCTCAGCAGGGTCCTGGACAGGGGTCGCCAGATCGCTGACGGTCACATGACAGCAAGCAAGGGACGCGGACGCGGTGGAAGGGGGCGCAAAACGAGACTGCCAATCAACAAGCCACGCAATATCGTCAAGGAGTGGGGTGGAGGAGACCACAGGAGAGGACGAGACAGATGAAGAGACGGAACAGGACCGCAGCTCAGACTCAGTCATGCAGGGCTGGGTAGGAGGGCAAGAAGTGACGCAACTCGCACTTCCCTGGGGAGGAGGGCGAGGCAGGCTAAGCTGGAGCGCGATGTACTGCTCTAGCTGACGCTCGCGGGAGGATGACCCGGGAGTGTAGGCCGAGTACGGAGTCACAGCGCCGGAGCCCGGGTAGTAAGAGGACTGGGCCGGCGAAGGAAGCGGAAGCGCCGATGGCTCGGAGTAGTCCTGCTGCTACGGGGGCGTCTGTAGGACAGGCAAAACTGTCGAAGCGGCCGAGCTGCTGGACGAGGTCGGAGTGTCAGCAGTAGCGACGGTGGCAGAGGCGAGACAGCGCTCCTGCTGGCGTCGTAGGGCGGCGATAACACGGGCCTCGTCCGTCGGCAGAGGGCATGTGTACCACCCGTGTCCAGGCCGACCACAATTGTGGCAGACCGTGCCCCCACCGCTGGATCCAATTGACGATTGCTGCTGCTGCTGTTGCGACAGACCCTTGCCTTTTCTGTTCCTACGCTTCTTCTTTGTTCCCGACGACGATGAGGTAGCTGCGGCGGGGGAGGCGACGGCCACGGAGGCAATGGCAGGTGAAGCGACGGGGACGGAGGCACCGGCAGGGGAGGCGACGGCAGGGGATGCAAGCGCCTCCATGCGATGGAGCTGGGACTCCTGTCGAGCTTCCTCAACACAGAGGAAGAGCTCGTATGCCCAGGGCATGAGGGTGCCCTGGGCCGCCATGGTGGAGAGGACGTCCTGGGGGTAGTGCGCGAAGATGTCCGCGTACGCGCTGGTGGCGCCGCGCTTGATGGTGAGAAGCACGGACAGAGGGGGCGGAGCGGATGTGCCGAGACGTTAAAGGATGTCCCCTGCCCGCTGCCAGTAGGCAGTGACCGTCTCGGTCTCCCCCATGTGTAGGGAGTTGAACTCCCGGAGCAGGCGACTGATCTCAGCGTCGCTGGACAGGCGATGGGGCCTGGTGAGGACATGCCAGGCAGCGGCAGGGTCTGGAGGGACGTCAGTGGTGAAGTTGCCGAGGAAAGGCTCGAGGGCCAGGCGGGACGCCGGAGGAGCGACTGGGACTAAGGCACGAACGGCGCGACCAGCGTCATACAGGTGGTCGGCCTGGGCGGAGTCATAAGGGAGGGTGTAGTACATCCAGAGACCCTCACCTTGTGCCCAGATCCAGAAGCTGAGTTCCCAGCTCCGGAACTGCTCGCAGGCCTGAAGCGGCGACGGCGACGTCTCAAAGTCCTTCTGCCTGCGGCCGGCACCCAGAGTGGGGCCAAGGACGGAGGTCACTGTCTGTCGTCGGTGCTGAGTGTGTTGCTGTGCGAGGTAATATGTGGCAGCTGACACAGCCGGGCTGGCGTGTCCTGGAGGGACAAATGACGGTAGCACACTGGTGGCAGGCTGGGAGGATGGTGGCTGTAGCGCGGCAAGCTGCTGCGTCAAGGCGGCGAGCTGGTGCTGAAGAGCCACGATGGGATCAGGGTCGTCGCCGACGACACCAGTGGGCTGTTCTTGCTCCAGCGGCTGCTGCTACTGCCGCTGTTGCTGCTTTTGCTACTTTTGCTGCTGCCGCTGCTACTGCCGTTGCTGCTGCAGTGGCAGCAGCAGCTGCTGCTGCTGCTATGGCTGCTACAGCTACTGTTGCTGCCGTTGTTCTTGCTGCTGCTACTGCTCCTTAATAGAGGGACAGATCGGGGGTGGGGGTCCCCCATTTTTTTTCAATTTTGCTTGCTCACTGCGAAGAGCTCGTAGCGAGCAGCTCGCTGTTCGCAGCAAGCAACTCGATGCTCGCTGCTCGTTGCGAGCAGCTGGCTACTCGCAGCCAGCAGCTGACTACTCGCTGCAAGCGGCTGGCTGCTCGCTGCTCGCTGCGAGCAACTGGCAGCTCGCAGCTGCAACAGCTGCTGTCGCGGGCTGTTGCAGCTGCAGCTACTGCGAGCTACTGCAACTGCAACTGCTGCGAGCTATTGTAGCCGGCTGCTGCTGCTGCCGCCTGCTACTGTTGCTGCTTGTTGCTGCGAGCAGTTGCCGCTACAGGCTACTGCTTGCTGCAGCTGCTGCTGCTACCGGCTGCTGCTGTTATGGGCTGCTCCTGCTTCAAGCTGCTGCTGCTGCCAGCTGCTGCTATCTGCTGCTGTTGCTGGCCGCTGCTACCACTGCTCGCTGCCGCGGCAAGCTGCTGCTGCTGCTGCTGGCTGCTGCTATCAGCCACACCTGAGGACATCGCTGTCCTGCGTTGTCGTCAGCAGGGGCCTGACGTGGTTGGCCGCTCACTTCTTTGCGTCCAGCGTGGGGGTCAGTGCTGCCGGAAAAAATCCGGCAGCATTTCCCCTGGCCCAGTGGCCGTGGGAAAAACTTTGACGCCGCCACCAGGCGGGTCAATGCTGCCGGAAAAAATCCGACAGCATTTCCCCTGCATTGGCACGTATGGAAGTCCGCCGGCGTTGTCTGGCACCTGTACGTCAGTCTGCTGCTGCTGCTGCTACGCTCTGGCTCTGATACCAAGAAAGAAACTAGGCAGCAGGTTGGAGCAGCAGCGTTATTGATGCAGTGTGCGGGCTTCCACGCGCGTTGCTTAAGTAAGCTGCCCCCTCAGTTTGCTGCTCTAGAGTCTAAGTCTGGAAGCTCTAGGTTTGTTACTCAGAAGTGCGTGCGCCAGTGTTAGCGCCAGAAAGCAGCTGGAAACTGATAGTAACTGATTAGCAATCAAGAATAAACAGCAATGGGGGACCCCTCCAGGTTCTAGCCCCCCCCCCCCAACTCTGTAGAGCTTGTTACTCAGTTCATTAGCCAATCAGAAAATAGCTAATTTCAGGCTGGCAGGTTTTCTCGGTGAGGCCTGCCAGAAGGCCGACAGCCCAAAACCCGGGCGTCGTCCGTTTTGCCTGAAAACTGGACCATACCTCAATACCGACGCTGCAAACGCAGCCGTGTGGTCAGAATCAGCTAGAAAAATAGTAGCAAGGAGTTATGGCAGCCTGAACCCAGGCAGTGTCCACGATGGTTTATGCTGCCAAACAAGGCCATGCAACATGCAACATGGACCCTAGGCTGCGCATGACGACGCAGGCACGACAGGACGCACTGGACGCATGCAGACAGCGACTGCGGTGGCAGTGACTGCAGGCAGCGCGACCGCCGAGGAGGCCTGCCGATGGAGCTGAACACGTCGCCAGAGAGAGGAGGCTCCAACGAACTGCGGGACGACCTCAGCGTGCGTCGGCTCCACCGGACGACACTCCACCAGCGTCGAGTCTCGCCGTCAGTCATCTGCACGCCGATGTACACAAGCCGGGAGGACACAACAGAGCACAATGAGCGCAAAAACCAACAGATGTCGTCGCTGGGATATCAATCAGGCACTCGCTTCATCGCTGCTAGTGTCTTTGCGAGGGTTTGCCATGTTTTCTCTAAGATGGTGGTGAAGTCTCTGCGCTGAAAATCGACTACGAGAATGTTGCTGCAACTTTGTAGTCTAGCTGGTGTCGCGGGAAGTTTTCCATGCACCACTTCAAATATTTTTTTTTCCGTTGCGATGGAAATTGGTGAGTTATATGCAACTTTGGCGGTCAGGAGTTTCAATGCCCAATTTGTCCCGTGAAGTTCGCATAATGTTCGGAGAAGTTGTTAGAGTATCTGATTCGTCCGCTCGATTTGACTTTCGGTTTGAGGATGAAACGCCGTTGAAAGTTGAATTATGTTGTCGTAACGATTCATCGGTTCGTGCCAGAACGGCTCGTGAATCAACCGTCTCTGTTGCTCGTGATGGTTCTCGTTACTCCGTGTAGGCGCATGGTATTATCTAGAAAGATGCGTGCTCTTCCCTTGTCGGTGACGGTGGTCATTCTCGGGACGAAGTGGGACATTTTAGGAAACCTGTCGACGACCATGAGGATTGCGTCGACTCCCTCGCGTGTGACCGGGAATCCTATGATGAAGTCCATGAAGATCTGTGCTCATGGTTCTGTCGGAAAACAGGGAGCGGTTGCAGAAGTCCGGGTGGCCTCGTGTGCCGAGATTTTTGTCGCTGACATGTGTCACAGGTTTTGCAAAAGTTGGCCACGTCGGATTGCATGTTGTCCCACCAATAGCTTTTCGCTAGCTTCTTCGACATATTTTCCTCTCCAAACTGTCCACTTGGTCCGGTGTTGTGGCACTCTTCAGGTAGCATACATCGAAGTTCGTCATTCGGGGGAACGACTAGTGAGCGAGTGAAGCGCCGTCGCCACAAGGGTGCGTCGAACCATACTTTTTCTTTATCATATCCGCCGTGCTGGTCGTAGCCGTGTGCGAATAGCCGCTCGAGATATGGGTGTCACTGAAGTTTTAGTATTGCCACGTTAGCCATTAAATCTGGTTGGTGGCTGAGTGTATCCGCTAGATCGATTTTGCCTGGCTGGTACTCGATATCGTAGTCGGACCCGGATTTAAGGAACTCCATCCATCAGGTTTGACGTCGGTTGAGATTCGGCTGCGTCTTTAAATATTTCAACGAGTGGTGGTCGGTGCGCACGATGCATCGGCGACACTCTAGATAGCATCCCTACGTCTTGAACGAGTTCACGACCACCAGCATCTCCTTCTCGTGTACTACGTAGTTCAGTTCCGGTCCTTGACATTTTTGATACATGGAGGCATCTGGTTGTTTGCCATTACCGTGGTCTTGTAGGAGGACGGCGCCAATGGCTCGGTCTAATGCGTCCGTAGCCATGACGCAGTCGATTTTTGGATCAGCTAATCGTAGGGTTGGCGCCGAGGTTAGAGCATTCCGCAAAGCAGTGAATGCTTCATGTTTTGTGTCTCCCCTCCTCCACTTGATTTCTTTCCAGTGAGGTCGGAAAGAGGCACTGGCACTCGGGCGTAGTCCCGTACGAATTGCCTGCAGTAATTGTAGAATGTGAGGAAAACTTGAATTCCTTGAACGTTGGTCGATGTCAGCCAATCGGCAACTGCTGCTACCTTTTTTGGGTCCATGATGATCCGTGGCCCAAAAACTCGATCGAACGACGACTGAAGTTGCATTTTGAGATTTTTCAAAAAAAAACCTCTTTACAAAACTTCAAGGACGTTTTCGGAGATGTCCATCGTGCTCTTCTAGGGTGCGTCTGTACACAAGGATGTCGTTGAGGTATACCACTACACATTGTTGAGGTACAAATGAAAATGTTGGTCATTGCCACCATGAACGTCGCCGGGGCATTTGTGAGTCCGAACGCCATCACCGTGAATTCAAAATGCCCGTAGCGAGTTGGGAACACCGTTTTCTTGATGTCTGCATTTGCAACACATTTCTGGGGATATGTGATACGTAAGTCGATTTTGCTAAAAAATTGAGCCCGTCGGAGATGGTCGAAAAGCTCGCCAGCTTGGGGAAGAGGGTAGAAGTTCTTGATGGTATCGTCGTTAAATGCCCAACAATTCTTGCACATATACATCTTGCTATTTTTCTTGGTTACGAATGGCAGCGATGCGGCGTATGGTGACGTGGATGGGCGGATGTACCCCTGACCGAGCATATCTTCGAACCGCCTTTTAAGCTTGGTCACCTCGCGAACGCTAATCTGATAGGCCCCTCAAACTGTAGGTGTGCTGCCGGGCTTTCGCTCGATGCGATGGTCAATATCTTGTTGAGGAGGTAAACTCTTTGAGAGTTCTTCAGGGAAGACGTTCGTGAACTCTTGGATGAGTGGCGCGAACTCTTCAGGTACCATCGCGAACTTCGTTGATACCAATGATGCTAGTGAGGCCGATGATGAGTCAGCTGCCACCACTTCCGCTTCTCCCATTGGCTTGAGAAGTATGAGCCATGCACGAGCTCCTCGTCGTATACAGTGCTTGGCCACTTTGAGCGGTATCGGGTGCACGAGTTGTCGCCTTTTGGATTTTGTGACTTCCTCTACTGCTTCCACCTCTGCTACTTTCGTTTTTGGCTTCCATCCCTCACGCACAAGTTGTCGTTTATTGACGCCGATCTCCACGTAGACGTCGCCACTATCCGAGTCGATGCGCGGATTATGCAGGTACAGGAAATCTCTTTGGAGGATGATTTTTTGGTCGCTCATTGGACAAGACCTCCAGACCGTTACATTCCATACATGTCCCACTTGTAGTTGTAGTGGTTCTCGGAGTCTCAGTATCCGTAGTCTCCCGTCAACGGTTTTTCCTTCAAACACTTGTGGTTCAGTTTGCAAACCCAGTTTGCAAACCTTGTTGTTGCTCACAAAGCTGTGTGAAGCTCCTCCATCCAAAAATGTTGGCACCGTTCTATGACTTCTGCATCCTCGAGGCCGTACATTTAGTAGTATCGCTGGTTGGTCGTCCTTGTACCCCTCGTGGAACTTTGCAATCTTAGAAACCCTCTACAGTGATGTGGGCCCTTCACATGGGTGATCATTCGGCACAAATCGTTCCTCACAAACAAGAGTTGGGCCTTTTGCTCTCGCCCTCTGCCGTTTTGCAAATCATTTTTCCACAATTTCTCCCCGTTTTTGGTCTGCTGCTTACTCCAATAGTTGCAAACGATGTGCCCGACTTTTCCGTAGTTGTAGGAGGTTTGTGTATCTCTCTCATCAACGACGCCCCATTCCATCAGAGTTGAGGAGACCATTGACTGGTTCTTTCCGTTCCCACGATAACTATGGTTAGGATGTCACCAGCCGTAGGATTTCTAGATCCGAGCGTTGTAGTCGGCACTGTCAATTAAGTCTACTACTGTGATCATTCGCGGCAAGCCGCTCTGGATGCTGGAGACAACGATTGCTCGCCGGATATCTCTCTTGAGGGCGTTGTTGTAGTGAAAACAGAGTTTGTCAGGGGTGATTTTTGCTCCGTTGATAATCTCGTCAAATCTCCGCGTGTACTGTGCAACGTTGGACTACTCACGAAGACACTAGAGTTTGTACTGTGCATCAGAATTCTTGTTCAGTTTTCCAAAGCGTGCGAGCATCGCGTGCAAAAACGCATTCCAATGGATTGGTGGCGTCATCACGTTGTGCCATTGTGGGTCGATGTGCTCCAAGGTTAGAAGGCCTGCGGTTGGCGATATGGGACGGGCACCGTTGGTCGTTGATGGGGCTTCGCCAGTCTCCTACTGCCGTTGGATGGTCTTTAGTCTGGACCACTAATTTAGCATCGTGTCACGCAAAAGCATGGCTACAAGGTCAATTTTCTTTTGGTCTTCATTGACCCCTACAGCGGTGAAGTACACCTTACTTCGCGACAGCACTTCCCTTCTCCTTGAATTGGATCAACTCCATCTACCCCATGATGTACTACTTGCCATGTATGATGTTGTCTCCCTCTACCCAAGCATCCCTATTGCTAGGGCCTTTAACTACATTGAGGGCCTCCTGCAGCAAGCTACACATCCAAAAACTCCTGTCATTGTGCAATTACTATCATGGGTAATGAGCAACTTCTTTGTTGAGTTTGACGGGCTGACCTACGAACAGATCAAAGGTACAACATATGGGACTCGTACTGCCCCAGCCTTTGCAATACTATTCGTCATGTGCAAATACTATTAATGAGTTTTTTGGATGCTGAGGTGAACCGGGCCTGCCCCAACCAACCTCCAAGTGTTTCCATCGCCGTTACATTGAGGACGGCCTGCTGCTCTGGACAGGCGATATGGCTGGACCACTCCAACTCCTCTCCAATTTCAACTCTATCGACGACAACATCAAGCTCAACTGGGAGATCCCGTTGTCAACAATCGACTTCCTTGACCTCACTCTTGTCATGGGGCAAGGGTTTTAGGTAGAAAAGGTTTTGGACATCAAAACATTCCAAAAACCTGTGAAGAAATACCTTTACCTCCCCTATAGCAACTACCATCCGAAAAGCTGCCTTAGAGCTTTCATCCTCTCCGAGCTTTGATGATAGCTACTTCGGACATCCTCAAGCAAAGACTTCTAAGAAATAGAAGGGAGATTCTTTGCTAGGCTCAGAGCTCGTGGATACCCCTTTTCTCACATGTTCAAAACGATCAACGTCGGTCAACGCTCCACACGATACGCCTACACTCAGCCCCTCCTACAATAGCCTCAGAGAGATTTATTGTGCGAAAAGCTTGTTTGAACCCCCGTTTAGAAAGTCTACACTTAGGGTATCTCTTCAGAAGATTTTCTAGACGTCTGAGGTGACTAAACCCCATTGTGTTATCTGGCAGGCCTACTCTAGCTTGGAGGCTCCCTAGAAAAATAGGCACGTACGTGATGTCCTCTGGATATAGGTTGGCAACCACCATGGCTACCACCAAGGGGACTGGAGTGACACGACGGATTCCATGCGACACGTTGACTGCCATGTGAGAGAGACTAGCTGGTAGGTGTGTTTCAGAGATGTGTTTGTATTGGTTTTAGTCATGGCACTGATGAAGGCCCTGTGGCCGAAACCGGTATGCCTTATCTAACTTCTCTCTCATGTCTCTTGCATCGCCTACCTAGTCTATCTATTTACCCAAGGTACGGCTTTGAATCCTTGCTACTCTGAGATGTCTACTCCCCCGGCATGGCATTGATGAAGGCCCCATGGCCGAAACCGGTATGCCTAATCTAACTTCTCTCTCATGTTGCTTGCATTGCCTACCTAGTTTGTCTATTCATCCAAGATGCGGCTTCGCATCCTCGCTACTCTGAGATGTCCACTCCCCTGACAAGGGTAGAAGGCCTGCGGTTGGTGATATGGGACGGGCGCCGTTGGTCGTTGATTGGGCTCCGCCAGTCTCCTGATGCCGTTGGATGGTCTTTAGGCCGGACCACCACTTTAGCAACGTGCCACGCAAAAGCGCGGCCGCGAGGTCAAATTTCTTTTGGTCTTCATTGACCCTAGCAGCGGTGAAGTACACCTTCAAACTCTTCATTCACATCCCAACCATCAGTCCTTTTGAGTTTGTAGGATCGAATCGTTCTAGTGGAGCCGGACAAAATTTGAGTTCGCTCGAGAGTTGAGAATTTCTCTCGACCAGCATTGCTTCACGCACGTTTGCATTGCAAAGAGCCTCCATCGTGACATTGAGTTGTTAGAGCAGGTGGTTGTTGATTCCCTTGAATACGGAGATCCTGTTTTCGAGTTCCTCGTTGATCCATGCCTGTCGTCCAGTGCCACATGTTGTCCCTTTTGTCGGCGTCGAGGCTGTCCGTAGGGGTGGCTGGTTTGCCATTGCTAGATCCACAAACGGATTGGTCGTCGAAGCCATAGGGGTTGTTCCAGCTGCCGCATAGTCTGGCTTGCCAGCATTTGTTGGCGCTTCAGGGTTTGCGTGCATTGGCATGCTCTGCTCCTCCATCGCCGAAGTCGTCACCAAAGACCCGCTGTCGTCGGTTGCGCTGGCTCGCCTTATGTTGTAGTCACAAAATCTACGAAGTCTTGACGTGCGAGATGCGCTGACGGCTTGTGCAAGGTAGTCCTCTGGATGGGTAAAGCAGTCGGATGCCTCTCCAGCACCGTTGCGCTCTGATGCCAAGTGGTACGCCGAACAAAGCGTAAATGGTGAGCAGGTAGAAGTTGTGAGGCAAAATACGATTTAGAATTTGGGACACTTGAGCAATTCATATTTAGCGGTAAGTGTAATTCGATGACAAGTGTCAAAATGATCGAACATGTATATACAAGTGTCGGCTTACAAATGAGTCATTGTCGTGGTCGTTGGGTCGATTATTGAGTGGTCGGATTCGAGAAGGTCCACCGAGAAATTGGGGATCTTTGAGAATTGACGGTGAAGATGCAAGATGTATCTTTATAAGTCAAAATTTGTCTTGGTGCATCGAGAAATCGACAGAAAGGTCGTGATACTTTTGTTCTTAGATTCGCGAAGGTGGTCGAAGATGTTGGAAGGTTCGAGAATATCCACTGAGGGCGATGTAGTTGGCCAGTTTGTCCTCGGCCGTCGCAGTGAATATTGCAGTCTTCGTAACGCTATGAGCTGTTTGTGTAATAACAGAAATGCCCACTCGGAAAGATTAGGGACTTGTGTACGTTTGGTGCGTAACAATTTAAACCACTCCTCACACCATGTATGCCATATCCGCCTTCTAGACTTGGCCGACGTCGTCTTCACTTTGTTGGTTTGTTACGTGTTGCACGTTGAATGAAGTTCATACATGTTCAAAGTACCCGTTCTATGTGGGCTGAAATGTTGGCGACATGGGTCTATTAACTTTCCTCGTGGGTCGATCGTCGGCGTTATTTCACCGTTGCGTCATATGAGTTTGAAAGAAACACGACCGTACGAAACTCAGTGTATATGGTCTATGTACATAACGGCCACGATGCCTGGGTCTTGTGTCCAATTCGCGAACGTCTATGGATGTGCATCGTAGCCTAGTCTCCCTCCTCCTCCCTCCGAGAACCATGCTCACATTCCTCCACCTCCGGTCCGAGCTTGTGCCAGAGCTGGCAAGGGTCTCCGAAATCGGTCATTTTACATTGCATGTTGCATTGCCGAGGCTTCGACAGCACGAATGCCCCTAGGGACGTCCAACGACATGCCATGGCGCTCTCCGGCATTCTCGCACCAGGTGTTTTTGGTGCATGGGGGTATTTCAAATATGAATTCACAATGTTTATTTCTCGCATGCCCTCATTCCGCTCGCATGGAAATCTCAATCACGTTGGGTTTGTCGAGCATTCAGCGTCAAAACATCTACACCACGAGTATCGTTTGTAGGCAGCTGTTGTGTGGGCTTGATTACATGCATCCACTAACGACCGATCCAACCGACGATGATGTCCACCCCAACCATGTCAGCTCATTTGCATAGTGGGATGATGACATGCGAAAGCCCGGATGTAAAGTAGTGCCGTTGTGCCATAGAGGACTATGCAGTCCAGCAGCAATTTTCCCTAAAGCGGGAGTAATCTGAGCTTGACGGTATCGTCATACGCTGTTGCAACCGCAAGAGCAAGGGATGTGAGTTGGTCATCCGCACACGCATGAACAGCAAGTCACATAGATGTGTTCTGTCGTCTTGTATGGACGGTCACAAGTGCACTCGAGGACACACGAAGAGACATTCTGCATACACAACAAAGTGGGTCCTATGTCACATCCGGGACAACGTGTCGTGAAACCTGATCACGCTATCCTCCAAGCAGTCACATATGAGAAATTTGTCTACAAGCTGATATGGAAGGCATGTGACAAGGATCAGGAGGAGGTCGTAGGAGAGAAGGCGACCTCGTGAACCCTCTTCCCAACTTACTACACCAAGATGAAGTTACAAGCGTTTTCATACGCACACTTGTTGCACCACGTGGCATGGTTTCAGGTATGTCCTTGCATCTCTGTACACGTGTAGCTCGTGCAAATGGGCCTGAGTACCGTCGTGGTGGTGTAACAGAAGCACACAAGATTTGGTGCTGCTTTGTGGCGCCCAGGTCTTGGAGGAAGGCCTGGCCATACGGCTGGATTCTTCTGCACCATGAAAATGCGTATCGGACGTTGGGCGATGGCAAGAATACCATTATCAATGACAGATATGGGGGCCTTCTCAATGTAGAAGCTGCTGCCTTATGCGTCGTACAAGATTTTTGCACACTACATCCAAGAGAACATCCACAATATGTAGAGAAAGAACGTTGTTGAGATTATCTTGGCGGCTGGCAAACGTATACGAGCGGGAGGAGTACAACAAGCTCAGGTTGGACCTCATGTAGATGAATCGTGTTGCATATCACTTCATCTTTGGTTGGGG
The DNA here is from genome assembly GCA_023375785.1 of Penium margaritaceum. Taxonomy (NCBI): domain Eukaryota; kingdom Viridiplantae; phylum Streptophyta; class Zygnematophyceae; order Desmidiales; family Peniaceae; genus Penium; species Penium margaritaceum. The sequence goes on from SZWC01009686.1 coordinate 17,454, forward strand.
TGCCAAGTGTGGTATCCCACTGCAAAACTGGAGCCGCTTTCATGGGCCGTCAGGCTGTGGGGGCACATGACAAGTAGCACACTCGTCTTGTTGAATGCACGCATCATCAAGGCCTGAAAGTTCTTTCCCTTCCAGTGTTTTGCCAGCTTCTACCCTTTCATCCCAAAAATCATCACAACATGCACAAAGATGGCACACGACTTAGTGATGACCAACGGACAGGAGAAAAGGTGGGACACGATACCGGGTACGACCCTATAGCGCAAGTTCCCGGGACTACGAGGTGGTTCACAAAGGCAACCTCATGGCCACCGTCACTGGTTGCAGGGGTGTGTCGCAGGAGGTGGTTTGCCACATGCGCAAGTGCAGTTGCGGCCGCTACCTGGAGTTTGGGATCCCCTGTGTCCATGCTTGTGCAGTGTTTCTTGAGAACGAAGTCACACCCAATGGATACACCGACATGGCGTATATCATCGATGTGTAGAAGTAGTTTTTCCACCACACTATTTCAGGAGTCAACCTGAAAGCGTTGAAGTCTACGTCGATAGAACTCGACGGGGAAGGTGTGGCATTTGGACCAGGGTGGCAGGCACCACGAGACTGTGCAATGGGGACACCGTAAGGTAAGTGGAAGCGGCGAGGTGACCTCCTGCGCGCGAACCACATCAAAGGTCAGTGTAGCCATAAGGGAAACCTGAAATATCGTTGCACAAATCCTCCCATCCCAAGACCATTGCAGTTGGCTACAGCTCGCGTTGCTAAAGTGCATGCATAGTAGGTTGCTGCTGCCTCTAACACACAAAACATTGTAACGGACATCATGGTTGGATGGGACATGGAAGCAGCTGGGGCCTCAACACTATCTCTACTAGCATAGCCTCTGGAACTGTGGTCTCCACTGAAAATCATGCTATGACATGTGAAGCAGACCAGTGGGCAAAGAGCAAAAAAATTAACATAATATAGTAGGGGAGGGACACGTGGAAGAGGAGGAAGAGGATTACGAAAAGGAGGGTGTTAGATGCGGTCCTGGTGACACGGCCAGCTCTAGTCGATGTCTGCACTAGTGAGTTGACTGACTCGGAGATGTCTGACAAAGAATACCACTCGGACAAGGAGACTAGATAGTAAGGTATGAGGTAGAGGAGGCATCATTCAGACATCAGTATGCCATGGTTCATGAACTCGTGACGGAGATGGGCCTCCTAGACGTTCTTTGATGCTTGACAGTGATGCAATGTAAAGGTAACACAGTGCTCACTTTGGAAAGTGTTCTTCTCCTTTTTGGTCCTTGTGTGTTAAAGTCAGGCATCATTCCTTACCATTGAACATTGTCATTGCTGTATGTCTTCCATGTTGCTTCTGCTTAGGAATCATTCCATGCTTTGTATTCACAACATGTTTCGTTGTGTGTGTGAACTGAGGGATGCCCGGCGTTACGGTTACACGCCGAGCCCTTGGGATAAACCTTCCTCCCTCGACCCCTTGGTGTGTGGGCCAACCCTTAAGATGTCGCATGGCCCTCTCCTAGCAGCAAGACCACTGCTTGTGACCGAGGTTCCCACCGTGCGACCCTCCTACCGGCGTTTGCACCAAGGTGCGCTGCGGAAGACTTGTAGGATCGAATGGACGTGTGCAACACGATACTTGGAGAACAAGGAGAGTTGGGCAAGGAATAAATCCTTAGAATTGATAGATCAGTACAGTACAATATACAGAGTCTCTGGGTAAGATTGGCATGCGTAAAACAACCCCTAGGTGTCCTTATGTACCAGCCCCTGTCAGCCAGCCGAAAGCTCCTCGGTACTCCAAAACCCTCTACCAAGGCGAATTCATACAAGTAACACATACATCATGTAGTACACACCACGAGCTTCCCAACGCACCAAAGAACGCCTCAATCTATCAAGAAATGGCTAAGTTATGGCCGTTTGAGTGCTCCATGCATGACGGCTGCTGGCAGCACCGCCAACAGAGGTCTCGGCCGCCCGAAGAGCCCTTGCTTGCGAATGCAGCTCCAGCCACCATCCCGAAGCGCCCATGGACCCCAATGAACCTTGCCTCATTGGCTAAGCGTTCATCCAGGGGCGCTTTGGCTCCATTGGGCGAGAAAGTCGTTCCGCCTTGCTCGAGGTCAAACCGGTCCGTCCCTTGTTTTTTGGGTGTGCGTCCCCCACCTTTGCACGGCTGTGTCTTTCTCGTCCTTGCACCGAATGACTCAGTTTTTGGGTTGATTTTGCACGGTTTTTCACGTAGAATATAATGGGAGTATCAAAACATGCATCTGAAATTAGCATGATGATGTAATCACCGCCTCGACTGGCGGCTCCCATAACATCACCCCCCCCCCCTCCCCCCGAGGGCACACCGTCCTGGTGCTCTCCTGGTACGCTCGGAGGACCGTGTTGACAGCACCGCCCCTGTAGAAATCGGCTTTGGGGATCCAACAGTTGTGCTCAGGCCCATAGCCAAGCCATTGCACCAGGTACTACCACCCGTTACCCCGCTGATGGTGCCCGAGAATATTCTCCACCACATACTCCTCTTCACCCTCCACCAAGACCGGTGGAGGAGCCTGTCACCGTGCCATGAACTGCACATTCGGCTCCTTTCAAGCCTTGAGAAGAGAAGCGTGGAACACGAGATAGATCCCATAGTGGTCTGGCAGCTCCAACTCGTAGCTCACCGCGGACCGCTTCCCTTTGACCAGAAAAGGACCCACCCACCGAGGCTTGAGCTTGTCCCTGCCCACCCCCGCTAGCTGTAGGTTGTGCGAGCTCAGCAACACCCTTTTTCCCACCAAGAACTCCTCAGCTGTCCGGTGCTTGTCTTCTTGCCGCTTCATCTGCAACTGCGCCTTGTGTAGCGCCTCACGTACGCCATGCCATACATGTGTGAAGTCACTTGTAAACTGCTGCACTACGCGTAGGTCCGATCCTATTACCATGTCTGAGGGACATGCAAGTTGTGCCCCATACACTACCTCAAAGGGAGAATGCCTTGTAGAGGCATGCACTGCTGAGTTGTAGGCAAACTCAGCCACCTGGAGCTTGTATTCCCATCCCTTGCCATCCGGCTCCAAGATCCCCCGCAGTAGGTGCTCCATGGTCTAATTGGTGCGCTCAGTTTTTCCATCAGTTTGGGCATGGTAAGCCGATGAAAGAGCCACATGGGTGCCTAGCTTCTTCAAGATTTCCTCCCAAAACCGGGAGGTGAAGCGCGGGTCGCAGTCCGAGACCATGCACTTCGGCACCCCGTGCAGTTTGATGATGTGTTGCAAGAGGAGGTGAGCCGTCTCTGCTGCCGTGACCTTCTGCGCACATGGAATAAAGTGTGCCATTTTGCTGAACCGGTCCACCACCACCAACACCATGGTGTTATCCGTTGCATTGCGTGGAAGCCCCCCCACAAAATCAAGTGAGATATCCGTCCACGGACGTTCCGGCACCGGTAGCGGCTGCAGCTCCCCTGGCGCCCGTACCCTCCATGACTTGATTCTTTGGCACGTGTCAGAGCTGCTCGCGTACTCCTTGCAATCTGCTCCCATCATCGCCCACCAATATTGGCGCGCAAGCGTCTTCAAGGTCTTGTCGTGGCCAAAATGACCACTGTAGTGCAAGTCGTGCGCCTCTTCCAACAGCGCTTGCCACAATGACGCACTCCGCGGCACTACAATCTAGTTTCCCTTCTCATGCCGCCAATATTGGCCATCCCACTTGCACCCCTTCACCGTACTTCCGGCAAAGTCCTCGTCCTCCGCACACCCGTGTGCAAACAGCCTGGGGATGAATGGAGATCCCGCTAGCATTCTGATTGCGTGCACGCCCAAGTCCGGGCGCTGCGAAAGCAGGTCCGCTGGGTCCTCCCTGGTTTTTACTGGATCTCGTAGTCGAAGCCGGCTTCGAGCAGCTCCATCCACCGTGCTTGAAGACGACTCAGGTTTGGCTGTGACTGGAGGTGCTTGAGTGCGTAGTGGTCCGTGTGCACCACACCCCGCCGCGCCTCAAGGTAGCACCTCCATTGCTTGAAGGCATGGACTACCGCGAGCATCTCCTTCTCGTGGATTGCGTAGTTGAGCTCAGCCCCTTTCAGCTTCTTGGAGTAGTATGAAATGGGCTGCAACCCCTTCCTTTGGTCCTGCATCAGCACCTCGCCGATCGCATAGTCGCTTATGTCCGTCGCCAACACGAACTCCTTGCTCGTGTCTGGATGCACCAACACCGGGGCTTGACACATGGCAGCCTTCATTGCATCAAAGGCTTGTCTCTCCTTTGCACCCCACTCCCATTGGTGCCCCTTCTTCAGCAAGTCTGTCAAGGGTGCTGCCATTGCTGCGTGCCCCCGGATGAGCCTCCGGTAGTAGTTTGTAAAACCCCGAAAAACCTAGATGTCACGAATCCACGCCAGCTCTGGCCAGTCCTTCACTGCATCCACCTTTTTTGGGTCCATGCGGATCCCCCTCCTGCTGATAATGTGCCCAAGGAACTCCACCTTGTGCTTGCCGAATTCGCACTTGCTAAGCTTGGCAAACAGCCGCTCCTTTCTCACCACTTCTATCACCATACGTAGGTGCCCTCCGTGCTCCTCCATCCTCCGCGAGTAGACAAGGATGTCATCGAGGGAGACGACTACAAACTGGTCCGAGTAGGGATGGAATACCCGATTCATCAGCGCAATGAACATAGCTGGAGCATTTGTTGGCCCAAAAGGCATCACGAGACACTTGAAGTGTCTATACCACGTCTGAAATACAGCCTTTTCCACATCCTCCTCCGCGATGCGGATTTGGTGGTATCCTGACCTGAGGTCCAGTTTGCTGAGGACACACGCGCCTTGTAGCTGGCCAAACAGTTCCTTGGCCCGTGGCAACGGGTAGCGGTTCTTCATCGTGATGTTGTTGAGCACCCGGTAGTCCATGCACATATGCAGCTCTCCTAACTTTTTCTTGACGAAGAGCACCGGCGCCGTGTACGGAGACACCGACGGTCGAACAAAGCCTTGGTCCACCAACTCACCCAACTGTTTGTTTAGCTCCGCAAGCTCCGCGTCGCTCATGCAGTTATAAGACCGCACCGTTGGTGACGACCCTGGCACCACCTTCATTTTGTGGTCAATGTCACGTTGCGGCGGCAGCCCCTTCGGTAACTCCTCCGGAAAAATGTCCCCGAACTCCTTGAGTACCTCCCCAACACCAGGAGGCAACTATTGAGCTCCCGCGCTTTCCACCGGCAGCGCCTCCGCTGCTTCAACCGATGCAATCTGCTGCTCTGCTGCTTGTTGTGGATGCACCCATGCCAACTTAACCTGGTCACCCTTGCACTCGCACCGCTTCAGCTGGTTCAAGTTAATGACGCGCAGCTGCTTCCCCGCTTCCGCCACTTCCGATTCCTTCCCCTCACCCCGCGACAAAGGCAAAGTGAGATTCTTCCCGCCCGCCTTCATGGCCACCCGGTTGCACCTCCAATCCACCTCCAGATTTCAGGCGTGCAACCAATCCCGGCCGATCAAGCAATCTAAGTCATCCATATGGCAAGTGTGGAACTCAATGCTGCACACCAACTCACCCGTATAGACCTTGTGCTTGACGAGAGGCTCGCCGCACTTCACCACTCCGGACACTTGCTGCGCCTTGGCCGACGTCCTCGGCTGCCGTGTGAGCTCCAACCTCGTCGCCAATCCTTCATTGAAGAAGCTATGGCTCGCGCCGCCATCTAGCAAACGGTGTAGCTTCCTCCGACTCTTGAAACTCCCCTACGGAATCTCAAGAACTAGCTCTAGGACGATTCCTGGAAACTGCCGGGTCTCACCCTCATTTCGCAATAGCACTTGAGGCAGCTCCTTGATCGGCAAAAGCTCTTCAGGGCTGGTGCTGTCCTTTGTGGACGAAAGACTTGTAGCAGTAGGTAGTTCCTTCTTCACTGCTACTACCTGTTTCCGTGCTGTGCCTTGGGCTTGGGGCAATCCCGCTTGCGATGACCCTCCTCACCACAAGCCCAGCACTTGCCTCTCGGTCCCTGTTGCCTGCCCTCACCCCGCTGCCTGGCTTGGATTGCATCCACCTACATGGCACAGCCTGACCCGGCTATGACACCCGTGGTTGTGTTGCATAGCTGGTCCGGCGTGCATTGTAGCTTACCGCGTCGATGTGCTCCGCCGCAGAGACCAACTCCGCAAAGGTACCCAACCCGAGCACCACGAGTTCACGTTGGACGTGCGGCTTCAGGCCGTCATGGTAGCGGTCGTACGCCTCCGCGTCCGAGAGTTCGTCAATCTACGCCGCCAAAACCATGAAGCGTGTGGTGTAGTCCTGGACCGATCCGCCTTGCTTGACGTACTTGATCTTGTCACGTGCGACTGCCAACAGCCGTTGAGGAGGTCGAAACGCGCCTAGAGCATCATCTCAAAGTGCTCCCACGTCTCTGGTTTCTCAGTCAACGCCCGCGCACCGAGCTGCACTTCCCGCCCCAACGGTAGACTCAACAGTTGCTGAAGCCATGCACCGGCCCCCAGCCCGTCCGGCAATCCAGCGACGTTCCGCCACTATAGCGCACAATGGCGACCACCACTGTAGCGCCATTCCCCAGAGTAACGTAAGAACATACACCAGTCTCGTGGCATCTTCTCCCACGGGAACGCCCAACGCTGTGAAGTACTGGTTCACCATGAAGAGCCACTCCCTCACATTGCCCTTGCCGCTGTAGAATTCTGGCTCCTTCGGCTTGGGCCGCCGAAAGGCAGGTGCAGATGCCAATGCAACACCCCCAACGTATTGCTCCCTTGCCCGACGTACCTCGCCTCAACCTCCGCGCACAGCTGTTGGTTCTCTTGATGCAACACGTCAAGAGCATGCCGGATCTCCTCCATGAGGTAGGCCTGGGCGTATGCTGCTGCCGCCATGGTTTCGGTTGTGACGAAAAAATTATGGCCAAACGCAGTTGTGGCAGATCTGCTGCCTCCCTTGGGTTCGCGCAAAGACTGAGCGAGAGTCCACGAGCTCTGATACGAAATGTGAACTGAGGGATGCCCGGCGTGACGGTCACACACCGAGCCCTTGGGATAAACCTCCCACTCTTGACCCCTTGGTGTGTGGGCCAACCCTTGAGATGTCGCACGACCCTCTCCTAGCAGCAAGACCACTGCTAGTGACCGAGGTTCCCGCCGTGCGACCCTCCCGGCGGGGTTTGCACCAAGGTGCGTTGCGGAAGACTTGTAAGATCGAATGGACATGTGCAAGGCAATGTTTGGAGAACAAGAAGAGTTGGGCAAGGAATGAATCATTAGACTTGATAGATCAGTACAGTACAATGTACAGAGTCTCTGGGTGAGATTGGCATGCCTACAACAACCTCTAGGTGTCCTTATGTACCAACCGAAAGCTCCTTGACGCTCCAAAGCCCTCTACCAAGGCACATCCATGCAAATAACACATGCATCACGTAGTACGCTTCAGGAACTTTCCAACGGACCAAAGAGCACCTCAATCCACGAAGAAACGGCTAAGTTATGGCCGTTTGTGTACTCCACGCGTGACGGCCGCTGCCAGCACTGCCAGCGGAGGTCACGGCCACCCGAAGCGCCCTTGCTTGCGAATGCAGCTCCAGCCGCCATCCCGAAGTGCCCATGGATCCCAATGAACCTTGCCTCATCGGCTAAGCGTCCATCCAGGGGTGCTTTGGCTCCAGTGGGGGAGAAAGTCGTTCCGCCGTGCTCGAGGTCGAACAGGTCCGTCCCCTGTTTTTTGGGTGTGCGCCCCCCACCTTTGCACGGCTGTATCTTTCTTGTCCCTGCACCGAATGACCCGGTTCTTGGGTCGATTTTGCACAGTTCTTCACGTAGAATACAATGGGATCATCAAAACATGCATCTGACATCAGCATAATGACGTAATCACCGCCTCGACTGGTGGCTCCCATAACAGTGTGTGCTTCATCCATGATTGCAGGTACACGTGGCTTTCTTACTCGTGCGTGTGCAAGTTCCTATGGTCACAGGCAAAGCAGGAAGGCGGCCTGGTATTTCTGTGAGGGGGTGATATAGGTTTCAGCAGCTCAGAGTGCAGGGGGCAGAAGATGGTTAGATAACAAGTGTCCAGATGATGACGTGAGCTGGACACCTTTGTGGTTTGTGTTGATGGCTTGATGCTATGCAAGGTCGCCCTGTGTGTTCTGTGACGATGAAAAGCATGGATTTGTTCCTCCCAATCAACAAGAACCTTCTATGCATCTATGGTGCCACTTCTCCATGACCACCCCAATTTGCAACAAACTGAAGCAGTGATCCCATAACACGAAAAAGCCTCAGTGCCAGTCTTCCGAAGCTCGTCGGGAGCGTGGCGAGCGATGATGCTGCAGATCCCAGTGGCAGATGATCTTGCTCTCCAGCGCATGACTAGCATTGCAAGAATCCATCGGGGTACGCTTCATCTCAACAAAGATGTCTAAACTGTCTGCCAACCGCTCTCGCTTTCCGCCCTAACCGTGTTTGCACTTTCGGCTGTTGACAGGCGCCGATGGACTTGCATTGGAAGTTGCGATAACCACCTCCTCGTACTATTCTTCCAAACTAGCCGGGAACCGTGGATGGTACCAAACAATCGAACACATAGTAGCCGTTGGGATTCTGGAGTGGACGGCGTACCACAAACGTTGTCGAGCCACAAGATGCATCTCATACAACGGATTCTATCAAACTGTTCCACTTTTATTGCAACGGGATGAACAGGTTAAAAAAACATAAACAGCTCCAAGTCTTTCTATCCCTAGATACACCGGATGTCCTTCTGGTGACTGACACAAGCGTACAAGATCAGAATCTGTTCACATTCTCTCCCCTAGCATCTATGTTTAAGCTATCTCACAACAATGCAACCACTTCCCGTACAGGAGGTATCCTCATAGGATCACGGCATGGATTGAAAAACAAAGTCACTTTTGTCAAAGGTGGGCGTATCACACACTGCAACATCTCCAAGCATAACACCGAGATACGCATCACAACAATATACGCACCCCCACAAGGAACCCACCGACAACAGTTTTGGGAAGTGCTTCATAAAGAACTCATCGTACATCAACCTCACATACTAGTTGGAGAATTCAACTGCGTCACCTCCCCAATCAATCGACAACCACCTACCAATGCACGTGACCACCTCTTACAATCCATCCTGGACCAGTATTACCTTCAAGACACGTTTTGTCAACACCATAGAATGAAAGAGGAATTCACCTTTCACTTGAAAGCCCACAACACCCTCTCACGCATTGACAGAGTATACACCCAAAAGACTCTCCCTTTTAGCATCACCCACATAGCCCACAAACCACTTCCGCCATGTCTCAGTGATCACATAGCAAGAAACAACCTCAATATGCGAATACCAACACATGGGCCAACCAAGGGCCCAGGCTACTGGAAACTCAACACATCCCTCATCCCCAAACCATGGGTACAAGCCCTCATTACCAAAACAACATCCCCCACTTGGCCCACACAAAAGACCACTTTCATCAAAAGGTTGAAGGAATGTAGCAAAAAAGAGTCCATCCGACGGAAGAAAACAATAGCTCATCTACAACACAAGGTGTTACAATACCAACAAACATACCATCAAACCCAGGACCCAACAATCCTGACTCTCCTCCAATCCTTTCACTCGAAACTTGACAAGTACATCCAACAACGTGCACAGTTCCTCTCAGGAGCTGCAAAGCTTCGATGGAACACACAAGCCACCACACCATCCTCCGTAATCACCAACCGCATTCGCACGAGAAAAAACCAAACCTTAATCTAGAAACTCACAACCACGAATGGCACAATCATCGATACCCAAGCTGCCATCGCCACAGAGGCAGCTAGTTTCTTTGCACGTATCTATAGCAAACCCGACACAGCTGAAACTTTTGACACACTGTTACCCGCTCGGCGAAGAAAACGCCTCCTGCCTCACATATTTGACCAGCTAAGTAAACCCATCACCGAGGCAGAAGTTTCAAATGCTGTACTTTGGCAAGCCTCACATAAAGCCCCAGGCCCAGACGGACTACCTGGTGAGTTTTACAAAGCAATTATCCCCAAAGCACAAAACCTCCAACTCCTCACCCAACACTACAATGATTTCTTCACAAACCCACGAAAGCATCGCAACTTCCTACACTGTCCTTCTTCACAAAAAAGACGATCCTACTTTTCTCACAAACTACAGACCAATATCTCTACTCAACGTAGAATACAAAATCATAACCAAACTTCTGGCGGAACGCCTAAAAAAAGCCCTCCCCTACATCATCAACCAAGACCAAACAGGCTTTGTCCCCGGGCAAAACATACAACACACCTTAACACAACTACAGGATATCCATCATGGGGCCACTATAACCAAAACACCTTTATACTACCTTGCTGCCGACTTCGAAAAGGCATACGACTCACTCAACCGAGCTTTCCTCCTTGACACACTCGCACACCTCGGAATCCCACAATACTTCATGAAATGGATACGAATTCTCCATGAAAACACTACCACACAACTATTAATCAACGGGCACCTCACTCCCGCCATCACCCTCCACTCAGGGGTCAGGCAAGGCTGTCCACTAGCACCTGGCCTGTTCATATGCGCCATGGAGCCCATAGCTGACTTCATCAGAGAACGGCTCCCCGGGATCCACCTCACACCTAATTTTCGCCACACATACGCCGGATATGCCGACGACGCCACCATCCTCCTTCGCTCAGAAGAAGAACTCAAGAAATGCAGTAGGCTCTTACGAACCGTAGCCAAGATCACCAGTCTTAGAGCCAATGCTCGCAAAACCCTAATGCTACCCATTGGAGAACACACACCACTTCCAACCCACGCACCCTATACGGTAACCGAAGGGCCAGTCCGCATCCTCGGAATCCAATTTCGGCGCACTCTTAACCCTGTCGACACATGGCAACCCAACTTACAACGCATCAAAGATACGATACCCTTATGGAACAACTTTCGAGCACCAGTCCGCACAAAAATCATGGCAATCAATAGCTACCTGAACCCCAAGTTCCTCTATTACTCGTACACGGTTCTACCTCCCCCAGACATTTTGAACACACTAGAAGCTACCCTGCTGCAATTTATTTCTAGCCATAAATCACCCGCAGATCCTAAGAGGACCATTCGCCTCTACTCGCGAGGAACAGCTACCACCCCAAGCAATCATCAAGGCCTAGGCCTCAAGTGGCCAGCCACTCTCTTGGCTGCACACAGCGCCAAATCGATATACAACTTATACAGCCCCGGTCCACAAGCATGGAAAACTACTCTACTTCACACCCAACAACTTCCAAATTCCACTCATTTCTTCCTCTCTCACCCTGACATTCTCCGTCTACGCACGCTCACTTGTCACAAAAAATGGCAAATCGCGGTCAACCACTTCCTCACCACCCAACCAACCATTGAACCCCCCAACCTCATACAAGTTGAACTTGCCGAAGAATACCTAGCATACAATCGTTTCCTTACCAAACCCTGTGGGACCCCCTTTGGTCACGCCCAAAACGAACGTTTCTTCCTTACAATGGCACTTCAGGTCAAAGACCTTTTCTCATTCGAACTTCGCGACACCCTCCAACCACCACTCACGCGAGCACAAACTAAGGTACTCAACACCGTGGTGGACCACCTACCCTTAACATGGCAAAGAACGATGCTCACCCCTCCATCTCTCAGCGATTTCTTGCAGTACACAAAATACGTCACCCTCTCCTCCCTCTGCGGCCTTCCCATAACCATCGGGTATAAATTAGATGCTTCCCAAGAGCCCCCAATTGGTATTCCTCTGCAAATCGACCCAGTCACCCGCGCCCTTCGACCACACCCTTGGCTAAAGCCAACGCGTTTGGACCCGAACCTCCTCACCCCACTGTATTGTAAAAAGAGGCGGCTAATGGCCATCCCAACCCAACCCAATCTGCCTTGCCATAGAATAAAAGCAGCCAAAACCTCCTTTCACGAACTCTACAATAAACTCCTTCAAACCACCCACCCAACCGCAACTTACCAAGAATCATGGTTGAAGCAATACCCTCTTATGCCACAATGCTGGGCCACAATACATAAACGCATTTTGGCCCTCCCCATCAATCTTCGCATACAAGATGTCATGTTACGCATTTTCTTCCAAAGTATACAAGTAGACGCATAGTACAAGTTTCTCCCTCCCCCATCCTCCGCCTCTTGCTCAAGGTATCCTGCTGAAGAGACTATAGATCACTGTTTCCTCACTTGTCCACATCTGAACCCACTCACTGAAAGATTATGCAAGCTATACGATGCTTTCTTCCCCAAAAACAAAAAACCGGACAACACCGATCTGCTCCTCGGTCCTTCTCGAAAACGAAACACACCCTTTATGGGAGATAATTCGAGCACACCTCTTCCACGAAATATGGCAAGAAAGATGGGCCTCCCCTAAAAGTAACCCCACCACTTAACTCGCCCGCACGTTTCCTTCCTCACTACAACAAACCCTTCACCTAAGCTCGCAAATCATTAACCTCCGCAATAAATGCTGGTCAAAGCGCAAACAACAGCCACTCACTCTCCTAGCCTCCCATTTCTGCAATGCAGAATTCGGGCAAGGCGACGCTACACTATCTCTCACACCTAGTTTCCGCCTCTGGTGGAGACACCCCAAGTTATATAAGCTGTAGCTTGGGGGACCGGGTTCAATCCCCGGGCTTCTTTTGGTGTCTAGGTGACCCCCCCTTCCCTACTGGTTACGACCATGGGAAGAAAAAGAAAAAAAAATGTGCCCATGCTGTCATCCAAAGCCTGGTCATTTGAGGATGACACATTGTCGGTCACGTCCTTGCTACTGCTACTGCTGCTGTTGTCATGCTTGGCTGCGTACTTGTCTTCGTCGATGAATGGACCTCTCGTGCTAGCACGTGTTTGCATTGGTTTACGAGGGCTCGTGACATGACTGAAACCTGTTCAGGGTCGATTGGAATAACCTTCCCCTTTTTTCGCAGCCATTTGTTGCTTGTGTGGCAACGATATCTCATGACATGGCTCAACTTCTGCCTTGTGCTGCCTTGACATCCTTTGACCGGCGGGGATAACTCCGCCATGCAAGTTGCTCTTGCGATCCGGGAGAAAAGAGTACACCAGCGGGGTGGATGATGGAAGTTTTGGGGACAAGTACCCATGTGTTGCTTTCGGTTGCTTCGCCAATGTGGAGTACACTCGACACACACTCATGCAAGAGGGTTCAGAGTCACTTGCAAGAGCATAATTAGCTTCTTGCAATATCCAACCGGCCAACAGGGCGCGACTAGGAACGGAGGAGGTCATTGCTTGTGCATCTGTCAAATATTCACATAACTTCATATAGACCATGAATATAATCGTTGTCATTGATGAAAATAACTCCACATATTTCATAGTTTTCATTTTATGACTTAGGTTAAGGTCACATGGAAGTCACACGGAAGTCACATGTGTTGGTTTTTGCATATCTCTCATTGTGCTCTGTTGTGTCCTCCCGGCTTGTGTACATCGGCGTGCAGATGACTGACGGCGAGACGCGACGCTGATGGAGTGTCGTCCGGTGGAGCCGACGTACGCTGAGGTCTTCTCGCAGTTCGCTGGAGCCTCCTCGCTCAGGCGACGCGCTCAGCTCCATCGGCAGGCCTCCTCGGCGGTCGCGCTGTCGGCGGTCATTGACACCGCATTTGCTGCTTGCATGCGTCCAGCGCGTCCTATTGCGTCTGCGTCGTCATGCACTG
>SZWC01009686.1:33557-44169 GCA_023375785.1 Penium margaritaceum
GGGGGGTGGTGGGGGGTGGAGGAGGGATGCTGTACGGTGATGTTTGTTTGTACACGGATATGCTCCGCACTCTCTGCGACTGAGCAGATGCAAACGGGATGTGCATGCAGAAGGTCTCAGCTTCTGTTGTGTACTTCAGGATCACCAAAAGCTGAGACAGTGCGATGTGTTGGAAAGAATTGGCGCTCATACGGCGTCTTTTACATGTTTTGCAAGGTGGATACTGAAGCCATATTTAGAGAGAAGTGGTGAATGTGGTCGTAAGCCGTATTTTGAGACGCCCCCTTCACAAGGCGTCTTTCATTTGTTACTGCAAGGTAGACACTACATCCATCTTTTACGAGTAGTGTTGAATGTGTTCGTGATTTCAGTTCTCTTTGATTCTGAATTGAGCATTCAATTTCATCGTTGGTCGGTCGTGGTCATGGCCATGGTTCACAAGGATTCAGAATGTAAGGTACCCACCGCTCTTGTTGAGGCCGAACGCCTCGCGGATGGAGCCGGGTGCCTTGGTGGGGAAGGGCGGCTCGTCGTCGTCCACAAACTTGCCGCGGTCGCCCAGGCCGCCGATGGCGCCGAGCAGAGTGAAGGCGATGAAGAAGAGCAGGAGCGGCTCCGCCTCATAGATGGGGATGCCCGTCTCCAGATTCAACTGCGACAGAATACCCTGCCCCGTCACCGCCTCACCCAGCAGCGACGCGGCGAAGCCCAGCATGGCCATTCGGCCCACGAACAGCTCGTTCTCCTTCGTGAATCCAAACCCGCCCGATGTGCCGAAAATGCCGTCCTCAACCTTAGACCGTTTTGTCGCTTTTGCAGACGGTTTTACCGCACCCTTGCTGCTGGACGAGAAAACGGCCTTGGTCGTAATCTTGCTCTGTCGGAGGGGTGTGGGTGCGAATGATTGCGACGATGTATGGAACAGCGATACTCCGCGAAGAGTGCTGGAGAGGTCAGCAGCAGCCGTGCTGTAGAGAAGCGCCTGCGCCATTGTGTGGAGTTGATTTGGTCTGGAGGAGTAGGATGAATGTTTGAAAGTGGAAGATCGGGAAATAATTTCAGTACGTTGTGAAAGTCGCCTGCGACACTCACTATGATGATTTCTTGAGGAGCACAGCCGCCTTAAAGGCGGCTGTGCTCAGCGCGCTCCAGCTCGCTGCTGTTGGGGGCTGACAAAGACGCGATCCGTTCCGGTGGCCAGCATGTTCGGACGGCGCGAGCCCAAGGGAGCTGGAAGGCAACGGAGACTGGCAACTCCTTCTCTTGAGTCAAGGGACGTTGCGAAAGCTGCGCCATGGCGCAGCTTCTCGACCGTCGGAAGCAGCGCATGCGCCGAGGTGAAACCGATTGGGCAGAAGTGTGCGTCGGACGGCCGGCAGTAATTCGAAGCCAAAAAGTGCGACTGGGTGCGTCGAAGGCTGCCACGTGTGCGTATCTTGGCGACCTTTCCAACCGACGTTCGTAGTGAGCAGACTTTTCCTTGGTGTCCAAAAACGTAGCGAGCATGGCCATCTGTTCTCCCTCATGCCCTGGAAAGCGCTCACTGCCGCCGTTGCTCGCGCGCGTGCCCAACCACCTCACCTGCTCGCACGGAAAGGTCGTTGGAACCAATCGCCACGGCGGCGCATTGGTCCGCACACATGTGCGGACTGGCAGGGCCCAACGGGTGGACGAGTCCGGATGCCTCTTCACACGCTGGACTACTGTCAGGGGTAGAAAGTCGGACGGCGACTTTGTAAGGAAACCCATCTTTCTCATTTACACATACCATATACCCCGCCTTCAAGAAATATGGCACCATCCGCACCATCCTTCAGATTTGTGGTACTATAAGCCCGGCCTTCAGAATCTGGAACTCCATTTGCCCCGCATCGTGATGCTAAAGTTTGATGTACCCCGCGATCTACCGGCACATGTCTACACGTGTCAGCGCCCTGGATTTTCTCTCATCAAGCGAGTCGATGGAAATCTTCACTCAATTAGGTTGGCAGATATCATGTTACAAGTTGTCAAACTGAACAAGTACTCAGCGAACAAGTAGTCAACGTTCTTCCGAAGGTAGAGACTAATGATCCAAGTTTTCACTACAGCATGGAGGAAGGCAAAGAAATGGACTTTCTTAACAATAAACAATCAAGTCATGCCATCTCAACAGGCATCTCTTTGTCCAGACCATAGTCGTGACAAAACAGCACACGAGTTGACACATGACCTGAATTCTAAGGTCCCGCTTTGATCGTCTGCAACAGACAATGATTTTGAGTGATGCTATGCCATGTACCCCGTCTGTATGTAATACACCCCAAGGGTCGTAGAGTGTTTTCCACGCGATAGGGCAGATGGTGAAGCCTAAACGAAAGACAGGATATTTGGAGACATAATTTCTGAAGTCGAGGTGAATGGCAACCTACTTTTTCAAGGCGGGGCGGATGGTGACTGACTTTTCCAAGTTGAGCGATAGACAGTACATCATCCAAAAGGCGGGGTACCTAACGTAATTCCTAAAAGATAGCACATCCAAAACGCTAGGGAAATGCAGTATGAGTGCAATATTGAAAGTGTCTTCAAAACACATCACCACTCTAGGCAATACACCAAAACCTTTCCCTCCCAAAATAAATTGACAAAATTGTCTGCTTGCAAAATCAAGCACTCAAAAATGGACCCCTTGGAAAGATATCATGCAAAAACGGTACTCTACTAACATGGAACCTTGCAAAAAAGCAAAGAACATTGGCCGAAAGCAACCAAAAACACTATATCAATTGAAACAGATCATTACGTATGGAGAGCCTTTCTGATTGTTTATGGAAATTTTCTGTTTATAATAATGTATTATATTGACAAGTTTTTCTTACTCCTCAAAAGTTTTCCACTCATTGAACAAGATTCCAACTCCCACCCTAGTCCATCTTGCATATTTTTTTCCTCTCTTCAAAGTGGGTTGGGGCGCAAGGTGGGGGTATATTTGAATAGTTCCTAGAAAGGATATGTTTTTTCATTTTACTTAAAAAATTGTTCTAATTCAATCCCTGACATGTACACCTCTATCATTAAACCAGTGAGGAAACACCATGTCAACATTACCTCAAAACAGCCTCTACTTTCCCTGTGTGTGCCTTTTTCTTTCTCCTTTGATTCTCGCAGTCACTGCGCGCTAAAATGCTTGCTTACATCATTATTTCAACCAAACCAACATCGCCTTAAAGTTTTCCCAGTACTCCAAAAACTAACCTGTGTTTCAAAACAAAACTTGAAAACGAATTGAAAGCATTAAAAAAAGTATAATGTAACTTGAAGACTTGGATTGTTGATATGGCATCAATGACTAAAATGTGCTTCTTTGTGCCATGTTTTCATTTGTCTCAATATATTTCCACATTTTTGTGATTGTGTATCTAAGGGGTAAGGTTTACGTTTAGGCGTTGTGGACGAGACACTTTTGCATGATCTCTTCATAAAATCACCACGCTGTCATGCTAGTTTCAAAAACATGGTATAATTGCACCTTTATCATATTCAATCTCATCCATCAAGCCTAAGAGTAGGTCCACTCCGATGCTCAACATGGATGGTACAAACATCTAGCATGTTTTGTGATTTTTCTATCTTATACATAGAACCGTTGAATTGGCACACTCCACATGAGCTTGCTTGATAGCTATGGGAATTTTGTAGATTTTCTAATACATGGATGTATTGTGCAGCTTTCTTAGTTGTATATGATTGTGGAGCACAAGAGAATTCCTCATGTGAATAACCAAAAATTTTCATCACAAATCCTTACGACAAACATGGGTACCTAGATTAAACCACTTTCCATTGATATAATTTTCATTTTTACGATTTTCACCAAGGGGTTATAGATTCCTTGAGGTATACGCACCAAGAATAATCTTAAGATTTGCTTTGAACATAGAGTAATTAACCATCAATTTTGCTTTACATGATGAATGCATTCTATAAACAAACATACAATCAAGAATCCAAAGTGGAATAGTGTGCCATTTTCTGGCCTTACCACCATAAGGACATGTACGCAAATTAATCCGCAGGTACAAGACCAAACCTCCATGGATGACACTCTTTACACCAATTGCCCGGATAGGTCATTTGAAGCTGTGGCTCGAGGACCATTTACATGAAGTATTCACCAAGAAGAAATTGGTTAAGCTCCATTAAATTAATAAATAACATAATAAATACCATGTGTGTCATCCTTAGATAAAAAAACGAATGATTTGATATTATTTGTAGATAAATTTGAAATTAATGCACGTATGGTCTACAATAAACTTCACATTTTCTTGCAATAATAGTGAACCACGAAACTCTAACTAAAGTTGCATCATTTTGATTAATGCTCCTAAGCTTGTTCCAAGTGATTGTTTCTTAAAATGTCTTTTTAAGTTCAATTTCTAAGTCAAAGTACTTCACATATTATCTTAAACTAAATGAATCATTTTATTGGTTGAAGTTTCATGATGAATTGATAGTTTGAACTTGTTTTCCCTTTTAAAAAAATATTTATCATCCTTGCTCTTTTGAAAAACATGTAACACTGTTCATCAGTTCTAAAACTAGTTTTTTTTTTAACGCATCATATCACATCCCAAGTTTCTCTCCACAAAATTTCCAGTGATGATGGTTTTGTGGTGGCCGCAATTTAAGTAGTTGCCACATAACCTCGTGAGCATTTTCCAATGCCTCATTAGTTCACACATTGATTTTTTTCTTCCTTATGAAATAGGAATATTGATGAGGATACCCCTTACCTCATTCTTGTTACCAAAATCACCTCAATATGATGCATTTTGGTCCTTTTCTTTGTAGTCATGATTTAAAGTTTCTTCCATGAGAAAGAAATAAGGTTTTCCATTCTGAAATACTAAGGCTTGAAGTATAGAAAACGTTCCATGTAAGGTAAAAGCAACACTTATACATGTCAGAAATAAAGATAACCAAGAATGCTTTTAAAAAAATGCTTACAAATAGTTGTGAATAAGTAACACATATACTTTGATGAAGAGGGTAAAAACAGTTGAGGAGATGTATACACATTAAAGATTAGAAAAAATGTACAATCAAGGTGGCAGGAACTTCACACTCAATTTTGATGTCATAGATCATCATGATGACATTTGCCAACAAGTCCGGTGATGTGACAACGTTTGTGTAGAAAACTCGTAACATTTCCAAGTGTCATCTACATGTGGATTGCATAGCATTCAAATATGAGTATGGTTAAGTTTTTTTGAGATACATATCAAAGAAGCATCAAATTTTCCCAACCTGAATGAACAGGACACTTAGAAACCTAACTAGCCGGCTAACAAGCCATTGACGTGATCGTGTACACACCCAAAGTTCTAGTTGTGGCAAATGATGAATACAAGGAAAAAAACGCCCATGTAGTCCTTTTAGGACTACTCGTAAAAACACCAACACATTGCATCCCCCTTCTCCTTGTTGGAGAATGTGTATGCGTGAAATTCTGGTGGGAAGAAATGGTTCTATGTTAATTGATCTTTAAACAAACGTATGTTTGATTATCATAAACATTCTTTTTTGTGTCATATTTTTCAAATTTTAAAAGGAACTAAAATAAATTGCCTTCTTGTGACTATGTAGAGTTACCTTCACTCGTGTGTTTTGACTGCTTCTTAAGACAAATGATTGTGGAGAAAGGTGCACATGTTTGTGACACAATTTTATCTACAAACATTTTGAATGGCATCAATAGATCTTGATCTGGTTTTGATGAGTCTAAATGATGTCGCAGTGATGAAGATAAATGACAATCGTTGTTCAAATCTCTTCATTTGTGAGTGAAAACAAGTTAATGTTTGCAATATAAAAGAAAAGCCTTGTCTTGCACCTAGAATAAAATGTTTGTGTTATATACACCATCCTATCATTCTGTCACGATATTGGTCATCCTACATTTCCCGAAGATATCTTCCTTGGATGTTGACTTGTGGATTAGTGCATAATCAGTGCAATAAGATTCATGACAACACTTTTGACTATAATCAAAGTCCATTAGTTGTACACAAGCGACACAATGGTGAACAAAATCTTGTACTTAACTTATGGAAAACCATGAAACATCTTATGCAAATTTCATGAGAGACCCAAACAGACAAAAAATGGCAATGATCTCAAACAAAAGTATGCGTTGACCAATTAAACTTCTAAAGAAAATCGAATACAACATGAAAGGGCTTGTGAGGTTGCAAACGTATAGAAGAGTTACAAGGATGCTTGAGCAACAATACAACAACTAGTCTTTAAAAGGGATTGCAAAGGCAAATCATTTCGCTTAAATTCAAATATGGTGGAAATTATCATAGTTTTGCAATCAAAGAGATATTTTAGAAGGATAGTTAGGACACTAGAAATGTATTTATGAAGGAAATGGTAATTGTTTGGCTTTGTGAACCATTTTCTACATGAATGTTTACAAACACACATCTTTAAAAGAGGCACGTGTGTATGATGAAGGGACATGCAACCTAGCAATGGTTATTACAAACAATGGAAGATGAATTTTTAGCGGAGTTTCAAGCAAGTGCAATCCAACATATGAAGCAAGTTGCACTACTCGTGGCAAGCCATTATGTGTTATGAATGGCTTTGTCATACACAGTCCACATGGATTGAATAGAAGGGAGCACAATATTTTTTCCAAATGAAAAAAAAACAAATGTATCATAAGGAGTTAGCAACCCATTGGAAAGAGTTTCACGCAATCTTGAGGAGTTCAAAGGTGTTCTTTTCTTTATGATTTGTCATCAAAATCAACTTTGCAACAGATAATTATTCGAGTGGAAGAACTGAAGCACGACATTAGACTTATTATCGAAGAGACTTCTTACATGAGTGACCATGATTTAACTAATTGTAAAAAACAACTAAACAAGGTGCTTGATGAAGGGCTTACTACGTCATGTAAATCAACATTCAGGTCTTTTGTTCTTCTTGTTGAAAAGAGGAACTACATCACCACAACAACCAATTTCCTTCCTTCATGATGTGATAACATTAAAGAAAAACTATAAGAAGTGTGAATTATCACCAAGATCCACTCATATTGTGGCTATTATCAGAATAGCATGCTTTAACAATTAAAGTTTTTATAGAAAGAACATCTTTGTTTTTTGTTTACAAAATTCACAAATTAGAATCATAATTAGTTTATCTATTAGATGCTTATAATGCTTGAGTGGATCACTTGGAGCAATGAAAATGAATATACTGAAAATTTCCTTAGGAGTTTGAACATTCAGAGAAAAGCATGTTTGTTGATAAGTAAAACATGTTTAATGCCACGCATGTGGACGTGGCATGTCAACCTGCATTACTTTGATTTTAGTCCAAGTTCCTTCAAGGATCATACTACTTTCAAGCTGGCTTCCTTGAAAACATCTTTTTTGCCATGTATTGATGTTACCAGAGTTCATAAAAACTTCTTTTGAAGTTTACATCATTTAACCACTTTCTGATATTCGTGTTTACACATGTAAAGAGAGGTTAAAACTAACCTGTCACATGTTGATGCTCTTCAATTCTTGTGGTCGTATCACAAGAACATATTAGTTGCTTGTGGAGCATTGTTTTGTTGGGTGAGTCCATGTGTGTTCCAACCATGCTCAAGTGTTCATGTTACTTTTGTAAGCATGTTATATGCAAACAAAACATGCCAAAAACTAGCTTTACTACAAACGTCTTGCGGAGTAAGTTTCGTGTTGTTGGATGATGACGGAGTGAAAAGTCATGTACAAAATGTTCCTTGCCTGCGCATAAGAAGAAAATAAAAATCATAAAGTACTTTTTTAACATGACCCTTCATGGCCTTTACGGATAAACAATCACAGATTTCATCTTCATCTTCATTCTATTGGAATGTTGGGTTTGTTTTCTGGCCTAAATCTTGAACAGGCCAGGAATCAAACATGCTATTCCTACTACATCCTTTCCTCTCATATGCACATAGAAATTAGTATCGATGCCTTTGTACTCTCTTTAATTGCACCAAAATACTTTTTTCAATGATAATGAAGATTTAATGTCTATGGTTAAGAAGTAATTCAAATGTTCCATCCACAAATTGTAGTGTATTGCATGTCATTCCTAGCATCAACCATAAAGGAAGGAGAAGCATTAAGAAAAAGAACAAGAATGATCCCTCTTAATGATACATAAGGGATGGTTAGTGGGTAAAAATATTTTGAAAGATGCACCAATGGGGTTCATTACCATATGCACATTGTAATACACAACTTGTGAAAAGTTGAGGTTCATATGTGCCATATGTGAAAAGTTATATTTTTTCCTACTTTAAAGAAGTATCATAATTTTAATATAACATCATGTGACCTTTTTTGCCCCCGAAAAATGATTTGTTTTGTATTTTTGAGAGAAAGAGTGTGGAATAAAAGAGGGTGATGACAATTTCAAGCAAGCGCAACTGAATGGAAAGAAAAAATGATGTCTTGTTTCGTCAAATGGGAAACACCATATGCGATCTTTCAAAAATTTCTTAAAGGAAGACACTTTTATATCTACAATGAGAGAAATCGTGAAGATAGGCGTACATTATGTAGATTTGTCTCGATTGACTATATGCTGGTGTGGCTCCATAGAAACATTGCCATTCAGTGCCCTTCTGGAAAGTGGCATATTTTCTTTTCCTCATTTTTTCCTGCCCCCCCAAAAGGCTGTCATGTTTTCATTCTCCTGCAGAAATTCGTAAGGTGTTACATGTCGCCCTAGAAAGTTGTCATTCTGAATCTTCCACGAGAAAGTTGTCAATTGTGTTCGGGCACCAGCAGGATGTCATTTTTGGCGTACCCTTATCAAAACCTTTCTAATATGCATTTTCCACCTGTTCATCGTGGAACGAGATCCTGGTGATCGAACGCAGAGATCTGGAAGAGCCGTCTGCGCTAGCCGAAAGCTGTTTGACTTCGCCCACCAGGGACCCCTGACTTTCGAAAATGGTCTGATTTCGAATTCAGGAATGTGGATCTCTTGCCACCAAGACACTGCCGACATCGCGTAACAGATTTGGCCTGAGAACTCGAACATGCGAAATAGTCAAACCTCGAAAGACGTTCTCAAAAATTCAAACTGATGTTTTTCCACCCTGCCCGCCAAACCACTCCCTTTGGAAAAGCGTGGTTCCAACGACCTTTCCGTGCGAGCAGGTGAGGAGGGAGAGCAGATGGCCATGCTCGCTACGGTTTTGGACACCAAGGAAAAGTCAGCTCACTATGAACGTCGGTTGGAAAGGTCGCCAAGATACGCACACGTGGCAGCCTTCGACGCACCCAGTCGCACTTTTTGGCTTCGAATCACTGCCGGCCGCCCGACGCGCATTTCCGCCCTATTGGCTTCACCTCGGCGCCTCCGCTGCTTCCGACGGTCGAGAAGCTGCGCCATGGCGCAGTTGTCGCAACGTCCCTTGACTGAAGAGAAGGAGGTGCCAGTCTCCGTTGCCTTCCAGCTCTCTTGGGCTCGCGCCGCCCGAGCATGCTGGCCACCGGAACGAATCGCGGCTGTGCCAGCCTCCAACAGCAGTGAGCCGGAGCGCGCTGAGCACAGCCGCCTTAAAAGCAGCACCAGCATTCTGAAGAAGGGTATGTGATAGTAAAACTTCCCACCTTCCCTTCATCTACTGGTCTCAAATTTTCTTCCTTCCCCAGGTATTCTCAGCAGCATACAATGGCGCAGGCACTTCTCTCCAGCACGGCCTCTGCCAGCCTCACCAGCACTCTCCGCGGAGTCCCACTGTCCCAATCATCGCGATCCGTCGTACCCACACCCCTCCGACTGAGCAGGACTACGACCAAGGCAGTTTTCTCATCCACCAGCAAGGGAGTGGTGAAGCCGTCTGCAAAAGCGACAAAGCGGTCGAAGATTGAGGACGGCATTTTCGGCACTTCGGGCGGGTTCGGATTCACGAAGGAGAACGAGCTTTTCGTGGGCCGCATGGCCATGCTGGGCTTCGCTGCATCGCTGCTGGGTGAGGCGGTGACGGGGCAGGGTATTCTGTCGCAGTTGAAACTGGAGACGGGCATCCCCATCTACGAGGCGGAGCCGCTCCTGCTCTTCTTCATTGCCTTCACTCTGCTTGGCGCCATCGGCGGCCTGGGCGACCGCGGCAAGTTCGTGGACGACGACGAGCCGCCCTTCCCCACAAAGGCACCCGGCTCCATCCGTGAGGCGTTCGGCCTCAACAAGAGCGGTGCGTTCCTCACAGTCTGAATCCTTGTAAATCATGACCATGACCGACCAACGATTAAACCGAATGCTCAATTAAGAATCAAAGAGAACTGAGAGCACGATCACATTCACCACTTCTCTCAAAGTATGGCTTCAGTAT
The DNA here is from genome assembly GCA_023375785.1 of Penium margaritaceum. Taxonomy (NCBI): domain Eukaryota; kingdom Viridiplantae; phylum Streptophyta; class Zygnematophyceae; order Desmidiales; family Peniaceae; genus Penium; species Penium margaritaceum. The sequence continues at coordinate 43,945 of SZWC01009686.1, forward strand.
CCACCTTGCAAAAACATGTAAAAGACGCTGTATGAAAACCAATGCTATGCAACACATCGCACTGTTTCAGCTTCTGGTGATCCTTAAGTACACAACAGAAGCTGAGACCTTCTGCATGCACATCCCGTTTGCATCTGCTCAGGTGCAGAGAGTGCGGAGCAGATCCGTGTACAAACATCACCGTACAGCATCCCTCCTCCAACCCCCCCCCCCCCCCCCCCCCCC
>SZWC01009686.1:44224-56904 GCA_023375785.1 Penium margaritaceum
CAGCTAGGGTTTGTGGCGAGCATCATCGGTGAGGTCATCACAGGGAAGGGTGCGCTTGCTCAGTTGAACATTGAGACCGGTGTGCCTGTGTTTGAGATTGAGCCGCTCGTTATCTTCTCCATCATCTTCTTCTTCATCGCTGCCATCAACCCTGGCACTGGCAAGTTCATCAACGATGAGGACCAGTAGCTCAGCAATAGTGACGACCAGCGTTTCTTCCTCGTGAACTTTCCTGTACAGAATTGACATCTCACACTGGCAACGTTGGCCAAATATGGTCTGGCACGACGTTCAGATGAATGGTGGAGGCAGTTCGGCTTGCTTCCAGCTTCTACTGCTGTTTTCAGTTACCTTGCTCATCTTTCTCCTTCCGCTTATGCTTTTGGCTCAGGGAACCAACCCTGCCGTCCCACTCCATGATGAGAATAAGTTTGGATGCTTTGACCTCATGTCCTGTTTGGGTGTTACCTTCTCTACATTGCTTGTCTTAACTTGATCGTATGCACCAAAAACTCATTTGATGTCCTGCTCCCTCGCCTCCACTCCATTTTCCTATCTCTCGCCCTCTCTCCCGCAGACCCCTCCCACCTGCAGTCTCTCTCTCTCTCTCTCTCTCTCTCTCTCTCTCTCTCTCTCTCTCTCTCTCTCTCTCTCTCTCTCTCTCTCTCTCTCTCTCTCTCTCTCTCTCTCTCTCTCTCTCTCTCTCTCTCTCTCTCTCTCTCTCTCTCTCTCTCTCTCTCTCCCTCCTCCCTCACCCTTCTACCTCCTCTCCCTCACCCTTCTACTTCCTCTCCCTCACCTTCTACATCCCCTTCCTCGCCCTTCTACCTCCTCTCCCTCACCCTTCTACCTCCTCTCCCTCACCCTTCTACCTCCTCTTCCTCACCCTCTGCTCTCCCTCACCTTTCTCCCTCTCTCTCATCTCCTCCCCCCCCCATCTCAACACCCTCTCCGCCTCCTCTCTAATGCTCCTACATGCTCTTTTTCATGTACCTTCCCTCCCATCTCCATTTTCCTCTCCCTTGTCTCCCTGAGGATGCACCAGCTTCCCATCATCGGGCTGGCTAGCGGATCATCTTTGGACCTATCATGTTTGGGAAAGGAACACGGTAAAGTAACTACCACGCAGACTAGATGGGCATTACTTGAATGGACTCACTGCTCTCTTGGTTGGGTCCCTGGGCCATGCGTTGGATCAGTATCCAAGTTGAAGCGAATTCGAACTTGTATTTGGAACAACACAGCCTGTGATAGATATGGCCTTGATGGTAGTAAGCTAGTGAGACACTCGCATGCAGGGTGAACTGCGAAAATCACCTTCAAGGAACAATGAAAATCAACTAGTGATGGCAAAACACTTGCCTTCCGCAAATGCTTTACTTGAGGCAATGTTGGATGTTATGTGTGAAGTCAGTCCATGGTTGGAAATTGTCTGAGGAGACAAAGGGTTATGGTGACAATGTATGCGTTATGGGGACAATCCACGAATCCAGCGATTACTATACTGTCAGGTATTGCAAGTTTATTGATTGATGAAACAGTGTGCTTTGTCTTTGTAATGCACACAATGACAACTTGGGTCATCCAGAACCTCAGTTGTTGCTGTGCACTCCACTTCATGTGAAGTTGTGTGTTGGTTGTGTAACAACAGTGCAAGAAGTGAGTGCACCCAGCCATGAGTTACACTAACCTCGCAAGAAGTCAAGTGATGGGGGATATGTACAAGCAATTCATGACGCTCCCAAGGCGTCTTAGGCAGCACCAGCGGCAGGCTTTGCGGAGAATGGCACAATTCCAACAACTTCGACAGCCAATTCGGTGACAGTCCCCACTAGCCCGCCAAACCCTATCATGCTGGGTGTCGCCTCGGCCATTGCCCGCCGGGTGACACCTGGCATGATGGGAGGAAGCACCGGGAGAAAAACTCAAATTGCCGACAACCTGTATGAGAAGCTTTGGGGAGTTGAGATTCTTAACAACCATCCGCTCCAACAGCCCAATACGTCAATTGAAGAGCTACATAATGTGTGTACGTGCGGGAAGCAGAGCCCAATGAGAGAAACGATCAACCTTCCCAGTGAACCCCAAATCCAGCCGGCACTTCCCAAGTCGTTCAATCCTGCCAACTTGAAAGGACCGACGGTTTGGATGTGGCTGACGAGGTTGGATGTGTACTTCACCACTGACGGGGTCAACAACGACTGAAAGAAGATTGACCTTGCTTTTGCAACAAGAAAAAGTTGAATTGATGGCCCGATTCAATGACAGCAAGATACCGGCAGAGACCACTTGGTAGCTCATGCGAACACTCTCACGTCGCCAACCGAGAGGTTTCACCTCTAAAGTGGATCAATTCGCTGTGGCACGAATCAATGGCCCCAACGGAAAACCGGAATGACTTTGCGCACGCCTCTTGACATCCCTGTGACCCTCGCCATGAGTACCTCGGATCGTATTCCCAAGCTCGACCACTAGGAAGCGGTATAACACCTTCGACAATTATTCACTTGGATTCCTTGGATTTTCCCATGCAAGTCAGAGCATTTAATCTCCTACACTTGAAACTCCGGCTATGCTTGTTTCCTTAATACTCACTCAAATTGATTCAAGTGTAGGCCGGGTAGAATCTTGCATCAATCGGTGATCCGAGCTTGACTCCAAAGTTCTCCAAACACATTAGTGCCATAAAGGAAGTGACGCGGGAGACCTCTTTGGCAAGGGCAGAATTCTCCTTGACTTCTAGGGGAGAAAATGGAGCTCCGACGGGTAACTGTTGAAACACCTCCCATCTCTAAGCGTGTGGACAGCTTAACCAAGGGTTACTACGACGGTAGTAGCAGGGGCTCTACTGCTCCGATTTTAGCGTTCTTGAGTGCGTTGGAAAGATTAGATCAGAGGCTTCAAGAATCTGATGTAAAATCACTATTTTTGTCAACACTATCTTATTCTGACTCATTCTTGTGATGTTTTCTGGTCACTCATGTTCATGGTCCTTGCACTCGGCACACTTGACCAGAGGTGTTCACTGGATGTGCAAAACATTGGTAGCATGGAACCATGATTTTTTTACATCCTCGAGTTTTTATCCACACCCACTAGTTCCAATGGTGTCATCCTCGTACACTCTGGAAAGCTGCACAAGAAGTCTGATGCATGGTACAAGATACAACGCTAGCTTTTGTAGTCTAGCATGGTAGTAATCACACAAAATCCCTGCATGCTGGCGGACAAGGTCCCTGAACCGCTAGGCTTTGGACTGCGCAGAGACCCCGAGAAAGGGGCAGCGATGACCACGAGGGGACACTTTCCCGTCACACAGGTCCTCTGGAAGCCAGACAGAAGCAATCCAACCCCAGACCCTAGCCAGACAAAGATCGGCTTCATGACCATGCGAGCGCTCAAAGGGGGTGACNGATCTCACCCACGCAATAACCTGCACGCATGCAACCTGCCAAACCCAGAAAAACAATCTGGACATGCACCCCAGTCCCATTAGGAATCCTAGTGTCAAGGATGAGTCAGATTATAGAGGCACGTGCTAAAGGTCACTCCAACACAAGCCCTGTAGGCGTGGCTCTGGGTGGTCTTCGCATGGTCATGAGCCGGCACCACAAGAGCGGTGACGTCAGCGCCAATGTCACTCCAGCATCAATCACCTGCGTCAATGAGGTGAGTGTATAGTGAGGCCAGAGGTCACAGTGGATCTGTGGGAGACCCTTGTGGGCCCAGCACTCCCCCATGACCCACAGCCGACGCACAACGACATGAGCTTACAGGTATGAAAGCGTGTCACAAGGAGTGACACATGACTCTACACACATGGAAACAATCATTCACCCATGACCAACACGTGGACATAACAGCCCAACAGCATGCACAGCTGCCTTGAAGACGTTACTCCTGAGTGCCTTCGTCAGGAAATCAGCTCACTGCTGTTGTGTATTGACCCAGATGATCCGGACATCACCTGTAGCAATACGCTCACGCAAAAAATTGGTGCTCAACATTGATGTGCTTTGTGTGTGTGTGTGATGCATACCATCGTTATGAGTAATTGCCTTGGTGCTTTGGTTGTCACAACGCAATGTGATGCAGCGGATGGGGACGTGCAGTTGCTGTAGCAAGTGACATAGCCACACCCTCTCGCAAGTGCCTGCACCTAGAGCAACATACTCAGCCTGACTAGAGCTACGTGCCACGCAGTCCTGCTTATCACTCTTCCATGACATAGCGGTCCCTCCATCGAGGAAGACATGACCAGCACGGCTACGTGCGTCCGCGTCATGTGCCCAGTTGCTGTGAGTGTACCCATCCACGACGTCTGATGGTTGTGCGCGATAGCACAGACCGGTGCGAATAGTGGAGAGGGCATACCTAACAACACGGTGTGTGGTCTCCATGTGTTGGGCTTGAGGAGCCTGAGAGAAATGGGCCATGAAATTCACTACGAATGCGAAATCTCCCCTGGTCGTGGTTGCCAGGTACATCAGTGACCCAATGACACAAAAACAGTCCGTCACATTGACTGGCTCCCTCAACTTAGACACATCTAGTGTCTTCAGCAGCCTCTAACCGTTGGGGTCATGGACGTGGATGCACTGGGTGTGGACTCTAGCAATGAGGCGAAGCGCTCCCCTAGGCTGCTAACGAATGTGGCCTGGTGAACATGGAGTGTCTGACGGGAACGATTGCGTTCAAGCTCCATGCCCAAGAAGACGCGTGCAGGTCCCAATTCTTTCACTTTGTACGTAGATTGCAAGAGGGTCCTCACCGCCTTGAAAACAGCCTGACTAGGCGACATTATCAACAGGTCGTCCATGTAGAGGAGAATAACGATGAAAGGGGCGGAGGGGGGACAGACAAAAAGTGCACGATCCATTGTACTACGTCTGTAACCGCCTTTCTCAACAGTGGATATGATCTTGTGGTTCCAGCATCAAGACGATTGCTTCACGCCATAGAGAGCCTTCCGCAGCCGCCAGACTCGGTCAGTTACGTTGGAAAAACCGGGAGGTTGGACCATGTTGATCTCATCATCCAACTGCACGTGTAGGAATGCATTCTTCACATCCATCTGCTCCAATTCCTTGTCGTCATGAGCCACGAGACTCAACAGTGCTCTGGCACTGGTATACCGCTCAACTGGTGCAAATGTTTCATCAAAGTTGACGCCTGGGACCTAGGAGAACCCCTTTGCCGTGAATCGTGCCTTGTATTTGTCGAGTGCACCGTTGGGCTTGTACTTGCACCAAAAGACCCAATGAGCCTCCCACTGCTAGGCGTCAGAGGCCGTGCGGGCTTGACGCACATTCATCGGCTCAGGCGGCAAGGCGGTGGTGGCCGACGTGGTGTGACACTCAGCAATGCTACTCAAGACAGCAGCTTCCAAGGCCCGCTCATGCTCTGAGGCAATGAGCATATAGCCGAGGGCGGAAATAGGATGGATGATCCCAGTAGCCAAGCCCACTGCATCCATGCGAGTGGGGAGAGCAGGCGAGTGGGCAGGTTGTAACGTAGGTTGGCGTGCTGAGGTCGTGGAGGTACTAGAGCGGTTGGGGAGTGCACAAAGACGCCCACCCGTGACGAAGGGAGAGACAAGAGCAAAACCTGAGGGGACGTGTGCCGTCGGGTCAGACACCCGCATGGGAGAGGCCGCCGGTGAGGGAACACTGAGAGGTGTGACCGGGTTGGATGGGACAGCGGGATATGAGGCAGAGTGGGCAGAGTCGGTGACCAGAGAGGATGGTGTGTCAGAAGACGAGGACCCTAAGAAGGTCGGGGTAGGCCTCAACGACGAGGACTAAGACGAGGGTGAGAACTGTGATGCGGCAAGAGGGACTAACGGACTGGCAGGTGCGACTACCCCCCTCATCCAAGAGAGAGGGAGGGGGGAGGATTCAAGAGATAGGCGAATGAGGTCCCGAAGGAAGACCGAATCAAGAACAGAGTGTCGCAAGACTCAACAACACGCTGGCAGACAGGGTCCCAGAACCGCCAGGCTTTGGACTACGCAGAGACCCCGAGAAAGGGGTAGAGAAGACAGCGAGGGGGCAGTTTCCCATCACGCAAGTTCTCTGGAAGCCAGACAGAAGAAATATGATCCCAGACCATAGCCAGATAAAGATAAGCTTTATGACCATGCCAGCGCTCAAAAGGGGTGACAGAGCGGGGCAGGGGGCCGTGGGGAACACGGTTTCACACCCACGTCATGTAGCACATCGCCTTGAATGCAAAGAGCGGAGATAGACCAGACTTAGACAGAAGCGTGCGCACACTGTCGGCAAGCATCTGGTTCCAATGCTCAGAGACACCATTTTGTTGGGGTATGTAGGGAGCGGAAGTCTCCAAACACACCCCTCGAGACTCGAGAAGGCGAGCGGTGGGCTCAAGGAATTCACTGCGACGATTGTTGCGGAAGACATGCAACGACTATTGAGAGACACGTTCAGCCTGAACCAGCCACGACTCAATGACGGAACAAACATCAGTCCTCTGCCAAAGGACGAAGACCCAACAAAAGCGCAAAAACTCATGGGAAAGGCACAAGAAATAACAACCAGCATCACCGAGGAGGTAATGAGGGAGTGGCCCCATGAAGTCTGCATGAACGCGATCAAGGGGATTTGCGGTGTGAGATTCAGAAGGGGAGAAAGAAGAGCGATGCATTTTCCCTTGCGCGCAGTCAAGACAGTAAGCAGGGCAAGGGGCAGGGAAGGTAGAGGACGAGAGGCCAAGAGCAGGCTGGAGAGGAAGCATGCTGTGAATGGCATCTGTGTGCACATGACCAAGGCGACGATGCAANGGTGAAGACCCAACAAAAGCGCAAAAAGTCATGGGAAAGGCACAAGAAATAACAACCAGCATCACCAAGGAGGTCATGAGGGAGTGGCCCCATGAAGTCTGCATGAACGCGATCAAGGGGATTTGCGGTGTGAGATTCAGAAGGGGAGAAAGAAGAGCGATGCATTTTCCCTTGCGCGCAGTCAAGACAGTAAGCAGGGCAAGGGGCAGGGAAGGTAGAGGACGAGAGGCCAAGAGCAGGCTGGAGAGGAAGCATGCTGTGAATGGCATCTGTGTGCACATGACCAAGGCGACGATGCAAAAGGCGGAGAGGGCACAACGTGAGCAAGCGTGTGGCCGACGGTAGGAGCAAAGGGGGTGTGCAAGGGAACACGATAGAGTTCGGCACATTTCACGCCATGGAGAATGGCATGAGGAGAGGAACGAAGACAGAAAATGCAAAAACCACGACTAGCCGTGAAGTCCATACCTTGATCATCTAGGGAAGTTACAAACAGTAGGAAGAGTTGCAGTGAAGGCACGTACCGAAGATCAGGCAGGGACAGGGCACCACTGGGTCCGACAAAGCGCACGACGCCCACACCCTGAACCAACAGTAACTGACCAGACCCAGTACGAACAAAGCGGATAGAACCGACCGGGCCCAACGAGACAAACGATGAATGCACGGACGTCATGTGGTGGGTCGCACCGGAGTTGAGGACCCAGAGGCCACTCGACACACTCACGGGGGGCATGACACTGGACGTTGCAACAGTGACAACGGAGGAGGCAGACGAGGCACAAAGAGAGAGACAACGAGGGAGAAAGTCAGACTGCCAATGCTCAATCCACGGGACAAACTTACACAATGCACCCAGGATGTGATTGGGAAGGTCCCCATGAAGGACACTATCAGTTTGACACGCAAGTCCTCTGGCTAGCGGTTCAACACCCTCACCTCCCTGATTGCGAAGGCGGAGAAGCTGAAGGAGAGACTGCTCCAGGTTGCACTCCCGATCACCACAATCACCATCAACAGACGCTTGCAGAGCTGGAATAGACGCACCAATGGATGGAGGGAACCAGGGTGGAGCCGTTTAGAAAGATGACGGGGGACCAACATACGCTAGGGCACCGTAAGGAGGTGGCCAGCCCTAGGGGCAGGGGCTAGGTGGCGGATGGGAAGGCATACCAGAGGCGGCATGAGCCTGAGTTGAGAGTGGAGTGAAGGCGCACGATGGAACAGTGGAGCCGGAGGGCGATGGTGAGGAGGAGGAGCCAGAGGTGTGAGCCTAGTGAGCGCGCATGGCGAGGGTGAGGCAAAGATTATCCGGAGGACCTGGGCAAGTACGAGCAGAGTGCTTAGCAGAGCCACAGTTCCAAGAGACAACCGCGCCCGGACCATGCAAGGAAGTGGCAGCATCCTTGACCTTGCCCTTGCCCTTGCCCTTGCCCTTCCCCTTACCCTTCCCACAACCCTGGGAAGCGAGGGCAGAGGCAGTAGAAGATGAGGCAAAAGAGTTGGAAGCAGGGGGAGATGTAGAAGTGCAGGAGGGTGGAGCAGTGGTGGTGACCGCAATAACACCCATGATAGCAGATAGATGGAGGGGCTTGTTTTGCAGATTATTCCACCAAGCAGTGAGGCGCTCATACGTGAAGTCCTAGAGGGTGCCAACTCGAGGCGGCGACCAGGGAGGAACCAGTTGCAAGGTGAAGCGCTGTAGCTCATTAGCTTTGACGTCCCAAAGGAGGTCGGACAGCTCAGGAATGAGGCCGTTGACCATGGTCAAAATGGCAGAGAGCTAGCCAGGCGCTGCGGCGTCAAGCTTACAAAGGATTTTGAGACCCGACCCCAGTAGGCATTGGCGGTCTCATCAGCACTCATGAGGAGTGTGTTGAATTGGACCATAAGCGCACTCTGGGAAGCATGGCCAGTGATAGTGGTTCGGCGACGTAGCATGGCGTATGCACCAATGGGGTCAGCAAGGCGCTGGGCAGCAAGGTCAGCATTGAAGGTGTCATCAATGAGCAATTCAGGGGCAGCGACAATGAGGGCGCGAACAGCATGTGCAGACCTAGAGGCAACAGGTACAGACGGAGAGATTGCAGAAGAATAATACTCCCATAGTTGTTCCTCCTGACCCCAGGCGCTGAAGTGCACCTCCCAGGAAGAGAAGGCAAGAGCAGGATTGAGGGCAGCTGGCTGAGAGAAGAAGTTATGCTGGCGTGGTGCAGTAGAGGAGAGCAAAGTATCAGAAGTGGCAAAGTGCGTAGCAGTGGAGGTACTAGACTCTTTATGGAGGATGCATTAGTTGTGGTGCCAACAGGTGGGACAACAAACGTAGCGGGTAAGCGACGTAACATAATAGCTGTGACCTCATCTGCAAATGCAGCACGGTTGTCCTCTGTGAGCTTAAGGCAATCTTTAGCCTCTTGTTGAGCCTCGCGAGCGAGTGCAATCTGACGGTGAAAAGACGCAATGACTGACTTGTCATCACTAGGCATGGTGATGACAATGGGACTCTACCGGATGAATTTTGGCAGAGTTTCCCCAGCCCCAGTGGGCGTGGAAAAATGGGGTGTCTTGGACGAGTGGAGAGAGAGCTGCAAGACAGCCTACCCCGGGTCAGACAATGCAAGCCACCGCATGAGAGACAATGGTAGACAATAGACACGCATTGCTAAGGGAAAGGGGATGGCATTTCAAGATGCCGAGGAGGGAGATGGGTTGTGGAAGAACCCAAGGAGGCGAGGAAAAACAGCTGTAGTGGCAGAAGATAGTAAAGCAACTGTAGATGCCGCCAGAACCACCAAGGAAAGAGCCTCGGTGAGGAAGGATGCTCCTAGGGTGGTGAATGTGGCTACGATGGAGATGGCTGCTGTGACGAGACCGGACGATGCAGATGAATCTGATGTGGAGGGACTGACACCTGCTGATGTAGAGGTTAGGATGGTGGATGCAACTGCTATACTAGCAGAAACAGCAAATGCAGTAGCAGATGTAACATCAGATGCTACAACAGAGACCTACGTGCCTATGTCTCCGGCTGCAACAGTAATGGGACCAACAACGTCGGAGGTCTCGGTGAAGGCCTCCGTTGCGCGCCCAGCAGATGTAGCAGCAGGTGCAAATGCAGCTCTAGCAGCTACTACAAAGGTAGCAGCGGCAGCTGCAGCAGCGTCTATGATAGCGGATGATGTGCGCGTCAGCATGCTTAGAAGATCAGCCGTGTCCTATTTAAAGGCCATGGAGAGCTGGACAATGCTGCCCAGCTCTACCCCCCCGTGCGGCTGTGGGCTCCCCGCGGGAGAAAAGGGGGGAGAGGCGATTACCGAACATTAGCGACTCGCACGTGTAGACGGTGCTGAGGTAGCCTCAAGCGCCCGGTCGCCGCTCATCCCCTTTGCAATGACGTGGATGGCGATGCCCTGTCCTCCCCTTGTTATACGCTCGAAGGGCCAGCGGTACGAGTACGTCATGCTACGCCTGTGTGTCTGTCGGAGCACCACCTTAGTGATCACTGCCCCTGCTACTGCCAGAGTAGTTTCTGTTGTTGCAGCTGTGTATGCTGTGGTGGGTATGGATGCGGCAGCAGCCAAAGTCACCACAAAATTGCCACTGCCAAGACCACAATTGTTGCCGCTAGCACTGCTGATGCGGGTGCTGCCAACAGTGTTGCCGCTACTGTTAGATCGGAGGGTGTAGCGGTGGGGGTTGTTGATGCTACGGCTATGTTGGCGGCGGATGTCAATGCAGCCACAGTGAAAGTTATGGCTGTGTGAGTATTGACCGTAGGGGCAGCCTTGTGGCCAATGCCGCTACAGTTGCTGTCGTTGTAGATGTCTATGCCACGGCGGTTGGGTGCGCTGGACTGTGGCTGGTGCTGCAACCCTGAGGCAATGCCGTTGTAGCTCAGCTGTTGCCGTTGCCGTAGCCGCAGCGGTTTGGTGCGACTACTTGGGTGTGGCTGCAGCAACAACCCTACCGAGAAGGCTGTTGCCGCTACTCATGCTGTTGACTTCGTTGATGCGACGGATGGTGGCAAGTGTGGCTGCAGTTAACCGCGAGCTGCAGCCCTGCGACCACTGATGACACGGCTGTTGCGACTGTTCCCATTGGCACTGCGAAGTTACTACTGCGCCGTTGACGGGGCGGATGACGCGGCGGGCGACAACAAGCTGCTGGCGCAAAATGCGCTAGTGCCAACAACGAAGGGCTAGTTGCATGCTGCCGCAACAAAGAGGCAGCTGCAAAGAAGGGTGTCCTAGTACACGTGAGAAGGGTAAGGGACAGGGGCGAACGTCAGCTACTAGATTGCAGCCAAGGAAGGCCGGCGGAAGCGTAGGAGCATCAGCAAACAGTCGCCCCACGACCAGGATTTCTTGCTCACTTGCGAGAGTGGCTCCTTCCCTCACACTGCTCTGATACCAGTAGGACATAGAGTTTAGTGTGTGTGAGAGGATGTGAGAAATAGAGACATGGAACACCAAGAAAGTGATGACTCCATGGATCGTTTTTCTCAAGAGAAGAGATTGAGTCTCAAAATTCAGTCACGAGGTACAGAGAGGTTAGGTGCAGCGAGTAGCGAGTAGTGGGCAGCGGGGTGACAAGCGGGCAGACGGCGTGCCCATCCTCGCTTGCACCCACTCCAAGTGAGATCCGAACCTGGATCTCACCCACGCAATAACCTGCATGCATGCAACCTGCCAAATGTAGAAAAACAACCTGGACATGTACCCTAGTCCCACTAGGAATCCTAGTGTCAACGATAACTCAGACTATGGAGGTACGTGCTAGAGGTCACTACAACGCAAGCCCTGTGGGCGTGGCTCTGGGTGGTCTTTGCATGGTCACGAGCCGGCACCACAAGAGTGGTGACGTTGGCGCCAGTGTCACTCCAGCATCAATCACCTGCGTCAGTGAGGTGAGTGTGCAGTGAGGCCGAAGGTCATGGCGGATCTGTGGGACACAAACCAGCAGTAATCACACAAAATCTTGTGTGCAATCTGTTGTGATTTGTGACGTTTCTGTCAACCTGTACATTTTACTGTGACCACTCGGCCGTGTCCATACTCGTGCACATCCCTGATGTGGACCCAGGCAGTACCGGTGCGTCATCTGGTGACGGACTACCAGCTTGCAGCTGACCGACGACCGTTCCAGAGCTCTGGACGCTACCCGGGACTTCCTGCAGTTTTTTTGCAGCAAGCAAGACTTTATCGGTGGACTAGCCGTGGGCCCGATTTGCATCTTTTGCATTGTGTGTCCACCGTTCGATGCCGGATGCATGCATGTGACCAGTCGTAGCGTCCAGCTTGTGATTCTGCACGTCTAAGTTTAGACGGCGTAGCGTTCTGACATGTGTGCGTAGAGTTACGGCCAAAATAGTGGTTTTGGGCCGGTTTTAGGACAGATCTTGCACTGCCGCGTGCGACACCCGCCGTGCGCCGCGGCAAGTACTTATGCAATGGACCTGTCATTTGTCATCTCTCTCTGCAAATGCTATTGAAGCATTCAGACACTTTGCCTTGTGTCCCCTAGCCAAACTCTTGCCATTGCGTGCACGACCTGTGACTGTCGCCTTCGTCTGATCAGGCACTGACGCCTGGTCAACGAGAGTGTTGCTAGGAAGCTTCTTTGCATCTTATCACAATCATCATTGGAGATGAAACCGCTCCTCATGAGTTGTGTTTTTACTAAGACAATGTCGTCAAGTGAGATCTTTGGTGAGCCATTAAAATATTCAATATCCAGGATGACATTTTGCGGATGACCACAGAAGCTGATCGCATCGACAATGCAGACTACAATGCTTGGATGCATGAATCCAACAATTGGTGACCCTACAAGCATTATTTATATTTTAGTTGAAAGAAGTCTTAGTCGATAGAAACCT
>SZWC01009687.1:30838-63624 GCA_023375785.1 Penium margaritaceum
CCAACCCCCCTCTTCTCACATTCCCCAACCACCTCCCACTCCCCTTCCTCCGCCCCTTGCGCCTCCCTCGCCACCTCCCCTTCCATTCTCCCGCCGTCTCCCTCCCTCCCCGCATACCCATCTTCCTTCCCCCTACGCCTTTCGTTTCGCCTCCACCTTTCCACACCCTCCACCGCCACTCTTACTCCACCTCCTCCTAGCTCTCCCACACCTTGTTACCGTACCATGGCAACGCGCACTCGATGTCGCCGGTCGTCATGGCCGTTCACCGTCTGACGCTGCGCTCGCATGCCGTATCAATTCACGCATGCTCGCTTGCAGTTAAGAACCTCATTCTCGTCGCAGGAGACATGAGCAAGTAACCTTGTTGTAAAGCAATTATAGCCCACGTGATCATGGAAAGCTCGAAGCAGCATCTTCAGAAAACTTGATTTCCGAAAAGAGTATACCTACCGCGTTCTGTACAAAAGAGAGAAACCGTCTTTGTTCAGTTACAAAATGGATTTTTTTTCAGAAACAAAATGGAGAGGCTCTTATTGTCGTCGACAATTGGCGGAGCCTGATTTTGTTTCGTTCCAACAAAGTGACGTTCCTCGCTTTGTTCGTGACGAAATCAGTAAATGCATATTGTTCTTATTCGTTGGCGACCAAAATTGTCCACGTGGCAAGAAATCAGATTGCCACGCTGGCTAACTTTTCAAACCTAGTTCACCTAACTTGCTTTGAATTGCTTCTGACGAAAAACTATAAAGGAAAGTGAGGGATGTCCAAAAAATTTGGCGGGGAGTTCTAGTTGTGACCTCCTCAGCCACCAGCTCTCCGCGAAATTCGCGGAGAGCTGGTGGCTGAGGAGGGGTACAACTATGAACAGTACCCCAAACTCGTAGCAGACATGTATGCCTCGAAGCTAATTAGCTAATTCTCGTCTGGGGCCAGTCTTCACGATTAACTTGCTTTTCGCGGAGCCTGCTTACCGAGTCTAGCTCGCGGCTCGCAGATTTTTAGGCCTATGCCCTTGAGAACGGGTAATAGTGCGGAGAACCGACGCAGTGATTCTGATATTGATTTTACGGTTTTTGGATTTTCCCTCTCGAACTCTGATTCTTCACTGATTTTGTCGCCAACAGCGCAGGGGTTCGAGTCAGCGGGATTTCACGTGCGGCCCCATGGTTCTCGCGGTGCTTCACTTCCGAGCTTGACGGAGATAAGTACTGATTTTACGGAAAGACATCAGCAGCCGCTTCTGCTTTGTCGCAACAGTGTACTCGCGAGTGGATTTGTGCAAGTGTCCATGAAAATTTACCGTGCGACTGAATTTCACGCTTGGAGCGACGATTACCGTCGGCGCCGGTGAAGATTTGGCGAAATCTAGTCTCCAGCTATAATTAAGTGTACAATCAAAAGTGATGGGCATTTCAAGTGATTCTATGTTATTCCGCTGCTTTCTGATTCTCCTATTATCTTGGAGACATGCCATGTCGGCCGACCAACACCTAAAATCACAATCAATCGGCGTGAGTTGATTGATTGTAGCATTGATTGCCGAAGTGACAAAAGGCGCAATCGCGAACGCTCCCGATGCCTCGCAAACGAGTTCGCCGCACCTTGTCCCGCCAACTAGTCATACAATCAAAATCAAAATCAGAGTGCCGGTTCAAGGCCTAGGATGCCCCCATGCCTGGCCAGAATACATAAGCGGGGAAATGCCGCCCTGCCTTACTTGACCCAGAGCGATGAGCCATCCGGTCAGTCTTCTTGCGTTCATCACCAGATGTCTGGCTTTCTGAATTTGTTCACCAAATGGTTACACGTTAAGTTGATTTTGTTGGATACCTGTGACTCGGGGTATTTTCGCCTGGTGCCGTCAACTGAGAAATATGTATTTCCCGCCTTCTCACTTATGAAAATGTGTGCGGCGTTTGTACTCGTCTACCGCATGCGAAACCTGATTTTCGCTATTCGGTAATGAAAAATGCAAAACATGAAGGCAAGCGAGAGAGCATTTTACGATGGACTACCAAAAATGTCCAAAAACATGGGTTTGCGATGCATTTGATAGATGAGTCCATCGTTCTCTCATGTTTTGCCCAGTGACACAACTGTTTGTGTACATCGAAACGGTTCAATGTCTACAGACAAGATCCTCCGTCGCACAAATGTCTTTGGACATGAAAAAAAGGAGGGAAGTGAACTTCGACATTTCTATACCCTCTGACCGTCTGACGAAGATACAGATGGATAGGCGGCGTCGCTTAGAGGATCTTAGCAAATCTCTCCAACCTACCGCAGCGGGATCGCACGACTAAACCCATGCTAGCTAAGACGTCGGGTAACACCCCCCCCCCCACACATAAGCCATCTGTGAGCATAATTCTTTGGATTTCACCCCTCTGGCGTTGACTCACTCCATTTTTGCTACATACGCAAACAACACCTTGAAATCGTCAATGAAAAACTATTTTCGCAAACTCCCCTCGTAACTTTCGGAGGTTGTGAGTTTTTTCCAGATTCAGGAACCTCCCAGGCCCCGTAGTGGCGGAGATTGCCAGGTTCCCTATAATGAGGTGCCCCAGTTTTTCTGGCATACTCAGGGCCTCGACCGAGTTTCAGGGGCATCTGGGCCATTTTCCGTTCTTCAGAAATTTGGATCGCGGTCGAGCTCACCTCCACTCGATTGCGGCTGTACGAAGCAAGGAGGAGGAGCGAGTGAGCAATGGAGCACGGCGTGCTCCACACACCAGGGCGTGTTTCGCTCGTCACTTTGCAGTAGCATTCTAAACACGCCACGCGGGGGTGGCTTTCACCTCTCGGCGAGTAGCGTAATGGCGACGCTACCCGCCGAGGGGTTGTTTTGACGGACGGCTCTGACAGCGCGCGCGGTCAATGGCGGTAGCAGTTCCGTTGACTGCGACCGTGGGACGGTCGTAGTACCACAGGTGGCGTGTGTGACAGGGCGACCGCATCCACCGCCGGGAGTCATACGCGACCAACAAGGGAGCTCGCCGAGAGACAGAAGAGACCGTCGATTTCGACGATTGATGGCCGGGGACTTCTGGCACAAGGTACTAGGTGCAACTAGGACACCGAGTTCAGGTGCAAGTAGGGCACCTAGTACAGGTGCAAGTGGCTTGTTTTAGCAAGCTAGGGAAGCAGTAGGCTGAGGCCTGGGCTAGCCATCCGAACAGTATAAATACCTTGTACTCTGTTCATTATAAAACCTAATTTGCTAGCTCTGGCTTCTAGATTTCTCCAAGTCCATCTTGCCGCTGCGACTATGGGTGTAAGCCAGCCAAGGAAGACGATTGGTGTATGCATTTTTCCAAATTACTAGAGCAAGTAGCTTGAAGGTGTAAACCCAAGCCAAAAAAGGTTCAGAAAACTAAAATGAGAAACAGAAGGTACCAAGTGTTCAGTTTAGATTTTTCACCGGACATGTACCGTATTTTCAAATCTCTTGGTGTAAAAAAAACAAATCACACCACACTAAATACTTAAAAGATAACCTAAATTGTATAAAAAAACATGAATCAAAGCTTAGATTCCAGACTCTCATCTTTTAACAAGTCATACACTCTCATCAAAATGCAAAAAATTTCACGTGTGTTTTTTTATTTGGATCATATGATTTACCCAGTCAGAGTATCAATATTTCATCAAATGTTATAGTTAAAAAGGATTATCAACTGATTATCGAGAATAGAATAACATACATCAAATGTAGTACAAAAATGTCAAATGAGGAGAAAACCATTTTTTAAATGAATATTCTTTGTGACACATCATTCTTATGCTTTTAATATTTTTCAAATGATAAGTTGGTTAGTCTTGTAAACAACAAGGATCCTTTGCCATGAAATTCTATGGCTCAAAAGGACTTAAACGTCACTCTTCATGTAAGATATCATTGAGTGTGTGGTTGAATACGTGTTTTTCTTAAAACAAAGTTTTGAACAGAACTTGAATCATTATTGCATCGTTCTTATATGTAGATGTTAACCATTGAATAATTTAACGATTATGGATCAACCAAGGCATTCCATAAAAATGTTTTTCAGTTTATCATTAACATCTTGAATACTGAAAACATGGACAATTGAATGAATCAAACATGGTGTTCATGTACATGTCATGTAAGAAACAAGACCAGAAGGAAAATTTTCATAAAAACAATCATGCAAATCCATAGAAAATGGTCGGTTTACATCAATTATTCGTACACAAGTTAAAACTCGCAAGAATTATCCTTTGACGAGTAAAGCGCATGTTCATGTGAGATGAATTTGTTGTTTTAAGAACTGAATTTGTAATCATTCTAACATTAAAAAAGTGAAGGTAGTATTGTATGCTATGGTTGATAACTGACTTTTTCAATGATTGAATTCCATCGATTCAACCCTTTCATCTTGGGATCAAAGCTACCTTGAGAGAACTCCTTGCCTATGCAGTTTCAGAACAAAGGATATGCAAAATGTCTTTCTTTGTCAGTTCATGGAAACTTCCAATGGAAATGATTTGAACCAGTGCATGGCAACTCCTAGATTTGCTCATTGGATGCATGAAGTACAAATTGAATTTTGCAATGTCTCTGCATAGCATTTGCATGGGTACCCTAGCTTTAGAAACACGACTTGCGAAGTAAACAAGGCCAACATACTCTCAAGATGGGGCCCAAGCAAAAAATTCCAAGCTAAGAAACAATGTGTATGGGTTGATTATGGTTTTGCTAACCAATTTGAAGGGGTGAACTAGAGTTTTCACTATTGATTATATCTCTACACCGATTTGGCTCACAACGACCTTGTAGTGAAGGGTTTTATGAGTGTTTTCAAATGTTTTCAATTGCTTACAATTGCGCTTTGGGCTTTTGCACAATCATTAGAGAAATCAAAGCTCCCTTTCACTTTCTTAAGATTCTCTCGGCCTTATCCTACATGGACGTCTAAAATTTAGTTAAGCTAGGAATAAAAGCAAATATTGACTATTAAGTTGATGAATTGAACAGATGTTGAAAATAGTTAACTAAGTTTTCTTCAACATTTAGGCCCTAAAAGGAATGTCGAACCTGTCATAAATTCCTTAAACCCACACGTCATGCTTCCAATAAGAGGCTCGTACTACAGCGTCACCAGTGTTAAGCCAAGAAGAACATGTATGGTTCATAAAGATGAGTTGCGGAGCACATGACGGTTTGAGGAATTGGGACAATGGATGATTTATGTTTTGTAATAAGTTTACATTGATGACATGTTAGATATCTCCATCGCATACGCACGATTATGAGAAATAGAATAAGGCACATCGTGGGTCTTGGTTCGTCGAGTCAAACAATGTGTACAATGCAGCATCATGAAATGTCAATTGGAGAAACTCCACTGCAGATGTCATCACTACGTGCGTCTTCATGAGAGCCTAACACGTTTTTTTCTCAAACACTAGGAAAGTCCAGGCAGTGGATGACAAAAGCAAGGACATTTATGTGGCTCTTAAGCCTTGTCACCGTGGTGGGATGGTTTTTTAAACCATATTGAATGGTGTTTAATACGTTGCATTAAAAGCCTTCTAGTTGTATGCAATTTTTTATATGGATAGTTTTGCTATCCTATTTGTTCCATGGGACTCCTCAAGAAGTTGTTGAAGTGTCTAATTGGTTTACTTGGTTTGCACTTTGGTTTGAGGTTGGAACACTAGTGATAGCTGGATCTTATCTCTATAATGTTTCATCAACTATTGCCAAAATCAGCCTGTAAAATGATTGTTTGTATTCTTGATGATGGTTGATGACACTTTGTGTAGCCATGCAACCTCATCTAGAAACAGCGACGCTTTTCCTTGTGGAGTGACGATGGTCGTTGTCGAGATGACCTGTAGTAAAAACTGTCCACAACAAAGAGTACGGCGTAATATTCCTCAACGATGATAGCCAGAAATATTGCCAATTATATGCTCTTGTCCACCCACGGTTCCGTTGCAATAGAATCCCCTTAGCCACGTATGACATGATTTTATCCTATGACGGATGTCATACATCTTGAAAAATGTATCCACATCATTGTGCATGTGATCCTACTAATAGAACTTTGCAACCATCTTAAGTGTCTTTTCCTCACAAATGTATCCACTTGGGGTGCTATGGTGGCACTCCAATAAAGTTCTTTGAAGTTCTCAGTTTGTCGGTATGACAAATCGACGAGTTGATTTCCATCGCTAGTATGGGTCGTCAAAGTGAAACTTAGTTATTTTCTACCCACCAAACTTCTTGTAATCCTTCCTTCACAAATAGCCTTTTGAAGTATTGGTCTCGTTTTGCAAGTATCATGCTTATCTTAGCCGTCACGTATGGTGGTCAGAAACGGCATCCACTATGCCTTTTTTTCCAGATCGATACTTGATGTCCTTGTCAAAGCTAGAATGAAGGAACTTGATAATTGTAGTTTGTCCATGATGTAATCTTTGCTGTCTTGAGGTGTTTGAGCTAGTGGTGGTCATTACAGACAACGCATTGTTGGCATTTCAGATGTCACCCCCCTGTCTTGAATGCATGCACAACCGCTAGCATCCTTTTCTAGTGAACCTTGTAGGTAAGTCCTGGCCCGGGTAGCTTTCATGAAATGAATGCTGTTAGAAAACTATGTGGTTGCAGTTCGAACATGACCTGACTGGTCCTCTGTGTTCACGGCTTCTTTCTGCAAGTTCTGAGTCTAAGCATGAGCTTTCTGGTCGCCTTACCCTATGTTTGTAGGAGTTGGACAGAGTTTATAGAAAGTCACCATTTCAAAGAGAATAACAGAATCATGTGTTAGTTTTTTAACAAGGATGTGTAATGAAAAATTGTAGGGCTACTCTCAATCTTTTCAACGCACCAAACCTCATGCGATTCATCTAACTGTAGCTCCCGCTACGTCTGCCAAAGAGCGACCCACCAATCCAGCCGCTCAGTTAGTGGGGTGCCTGGTGCCCGCCCACAGAGGGGCCCTCACACATGAAGGACCCATAAAAATGCATTTCCTATGGTTTGTATATCTCTACACGTAGTGGAGGTGCCCCCTTTTTCGTTTTTGGGGTGCATTTTGATAGGTTATCATCGAGTTTGGTGATGGGGAGTGGTGTAGTTCCAAACCCGTCCGCGAACCTACAGTCAAAATTGCTAAGGGGAAAACATAAAGAAAATGCAACCAGATTTTCTATTCCACTATTGTCAAGGAGGATAGAGACTCTAACTTCTCAACTAGATGCTTCATGTGTTGTAAGAACACTTATGAGTCCCAAGTGTATTGCCGTGAACTTTTAGGTGTACATAGCTTGTAAGGAACATTGTATTCTTGATGTCCGTATAAGATGTTCAGACATGATGATAGCCAATGCATAGGTAAATTTTGATGAACATTCTTCCCCAACGGAGTTGGTCAAACTTCATTTGCCCGAAACGAGGGGTCAAGGTTCTTGATGGTGATGTTGTTCGACGCCTTGTAATCCATGAAAATCTGCATCTCACTGCCTTCCGTTTGATGAAAATTACATGTAAGAAGTATGGTGACTTTGATGGCATCATGAATCCTTGATCAAGCATCTCAAACAGCTATTTTTTTGGTTTGATCAGATCGTGGTTGCTCATCCAATATGTTCCCTTGTCTGTCGGTCTACTCTGTGGTATCAGTTTCATCTAATGGTCAACACTACGTTGCACAGGTGACTCTACTGGTAGCTTTTTTCTTATTCCCCTTCAAATTATTTAAAAAGAGATGAAAAATCCTTTGAAATAGCTGCAAGCTGGTCAGTAGCGGAAACCATGGAGGCCGCCATTGTTGAGTTTGCTTCAACGATCTCCTCTCCTTCTCTTCTTTCTGCATCAATGATCTACACTTGTGGTCTACATCATAGGTAGCGTTCAGCCATGTCCAAGGGTATTGGTTGCATTTGAAATTTTAAACTTCATTCAAATTCCTCTCCTAATTCCTCGACTACTTCGTTTTTTAGCCGCTGCTACATCGTGGTTCACTGGTTTAAGGATAAGGTTGTTTGTGTAAAAATATGAAATCTCTTCCAAGGTTAACTTTGCTGTCACTCATAGGGCAAACTATGAGACTGTTACCTCATACACATCTTTAAATTATAGTTGGACTGCTTTGTGAAGTCGACGGATGTACAGATTCCCACCGATGGATTTTTATTCCAATGTAGTGTGCAGTTTCTACTTCATTTTCTTGTTTAAGAAACTGTGAGAGTATTTTTCGTCCAATAGTGCCAATACTACACTACAACCTTTACAAGTTTTTGGTTGTACTCTTAGAAGTATCACCTCTGGTTGTCATCATACCCCTCTTTAAACTATGTCATCCTAGGAAGCCTTGTCTGTGGTGATGTGAGCCATTCAGATGAGAAATTGATCAGAATGTATTTTCTCGACTGGAAAGGAGGTTTGCTGTCTACTCATGCCATTTTTTGTTTCCTGAATCCTCTTTTTTTTTTGTAACTTCCTCCCCTTATTAGCCTACTTGTGTTGTTTCTGACAATTTTGCTAGATGTTTTTGGACTTCTTGTAAGTTCAGCACTACCATTGATCACGTTGATTAGCAACTTCAATCTCCATCAGAGACAAGGTTTTCAGTGCCTACGACGTTCTACGACCTCAACATGGATTGTGGCCTAAGGATCTCCAACCGGTAGGTTCTTGCATCTGAGAATTCTGTTTGGCACTATGAATGCAGTTGATTTATGTGATCATTCATGGAAAATTGTCTCGGATGCCAAATACGGTGATTGCTTATCTGATGTTTCTCTTGAGAGTGTTGTCGTAGAAACAGAGTTCTTCGGGGGCAAGTTCACTTCCAGTGATTTTTTGGTGAAAAAACTGGTGTACACTCTTCCATGTTGGATTTCTGACACATTGAATCCTGTACCGTACATTAAAGCTCTATTTCATTTTCTGTCAAACGTGCAAGTATGGCATGCGTAAATTCCGTCCAGCTTTTTGGTGGTTGCGGTTAGTCGTGCCACTTAAGCTTGATATTCTTTAGAGGTTGAGCATCTACATTACGAAATGCAATTGTGGTTGCGTGAGTCGTTGATCCAGATCCGCCGGTCTCCTGCTACGGTTGGATGGTCTTTGGATCAGACCGCCCACTAAGAGCCATGCCCTGCAAAAGCCAGGTCATGAGGTCAATGTTTTTCTGTCATTGTTGACCCCAGATGTGGTGATTTACACATCCAAACTAGTCATCTGAATCTAAATTATCTGTCTTTTGGAGTCGACTATTTTTAAAATTCAGGAAGTGCTTGACAAATATGGGGCTTGCTAAAGAGTTGGACATTTCTCTTGATGAGTATTGCTTCCCATGCGCACATATGCTAAAGTTCCTCCATTGCCGCATTGAGTTATTGGAACAGATGGGTGTTGAGGCTTTTGAGTCCAGAAATTTCTGATAGAGATCTTCATTGATGTGAGCCTATTGGCCCGCGCCTCCTATTGTGCCAGGCGCTGTCTCGGTGAGCTTGAGGGGTGAGTTACTGGATTGGTCTTCAGGGTTTTCGGTGCTGCGTCATTTGCCATGATTGTTGACTTTGAATGCTTGTTTGCCTCCAATTTGTACTATTGATCCTCCATCGTAGGAGTCTTCAATGGCTACTGCTGCCAGTTGCCTTGTGCGCTTGCACCTTTCACCGTTATCTTTGTGAGGTCGGTACTATTTCGGAGTAAAACTTTGAGGTTGATGCACGGTTGACTATGAATCTAATGACAGAAATGCCTGCGTACGGAGTTTTGGGACCATTATATGTATGGGAAGTGATGTTCCTCTGGATTTAGATTGCCTTCCACATTATAAGTAATTTTATTCATCAATTGTGGTTATGTACACCTGCAGAAAACATGAAAATGGCAGTCATCTCCTGCTAAGTCACGATGGTTACCACCTGATTATAAAATTAAAAAGAATCATAACTCATGAATATAATGGATGAAGCAGTTTTGTGGATAGGAAAATCAAAGCACCGGTTCAAGAACAAGTCACAACCCATGCAACAGTCGGCGTACGTAGCTTGCCAGCCGTTGGGATTGAAAAAGGGTGAAATCAGCCTAAGAACCACAAACATGCGGGAATAGCAGGAAAAAGTAAACTGAAACCTATAAAGAACCTTTAAACACAAAGAGTAATGTAATCATCACATATCTGTAGTTTACCTGCTACAAAAACATCAGTTGGAGATGAAATGGGTCAGAACATACCAACGTTTAATCCACTCCCTTGTTTTACTTCAAAATTTGATAGCTGATGAAGTTGTACCATGAAGCTCAGGTTTGATCCCCGCTTTGAAACATACAAGATTTGCAAGATAAATGAACCACCAAGGCTGTTCATTCCAGCAAGTACGCTTGCTATGAAAACCTCTGGCACATGTGCTTTAGACACGTGGCTCAGCGCGCATTGGTGCTCATAGGAAAGCAACGGCTAGTGCGTGGGATGGAACTAGGATATGAGACAGAAGAAGTAGCTGAGAACTTATGTGCGCCATTCCTTCAGGGAAAGGTAAAATAGAAGCCTTTCAAGTGTAATGGTATTTGTGCTCTTGCACCCCTTGACCTCGTCCACCCTGATATGTGCGGTCCGAATGAAGGTTATATAGAAGCCTTTTGCATACTACCTAATGGAGGCATCAGACATTTCCTCACTTGCATTGATGATCACAGCCGCAAGGTGTAGATACATTTCCTTGAGAAGAAAGGTGATTTGAAGGATAACTTGCAAGAATTTTTCAATATGGTTAAGTGACACAGTGGTAAGAAGGTAAAGAAATTTAGGATGGGAAATGGAGGGGAGTACAACTCATGCAGGGAGTGGCTCAAGAAACAAGGCATTGAAAACTTAAAAAACCACCCCCTACATATCCCAAAACAACGTTGTTGCAAAGAGGATTAACTAGATCTTCCTCAGCATGACAAGGTGCATGCTCTTTGATGCCAAGCTACCTCCTCCATTCTAGGTTGAAGCTACACATAATGTTACCTATCTTGCAAATCTCAGACCTGCAGTAGCTATTGAAAGGAGAGGCAAGTAGAAGCATACGCAACAGCTCAAGAAACCGTAAGAAGCATGGCCTGGCAGGAATCCAAACTCATCCTATTAGAAGTTTTTCGGTTGGACCGGCTTTGCCAAGGTCCAGGTCAGTGAGGGCCCTGGAAAGCTAGATGATAAAGCAAAAAATTGAATATTTATTGGCTGTGATACCACCCACAGAGCTTAAAGAATGTGGGACCAAGGAGCCAAGAAGTTTATCTCCAACAAAAGACACATGATTCCATGAAGATGCATGGGTAAGGAAGAGCTTCTACAACTTCTGTACACCCCCAAACGGGGAGAGTAGCTAACCGTCCTTTAGGAGGGAGAAAAAGCACCAACATACTGGCAAGTGCATGGAATGGGTATTACAAGAGTGAGAGGAGCTGATGAAGATGACGCTGGGGAATCAGAGTCTGATCCCAAATCAGATGACCCTCCTGACCATGAAGATGATGCCTCTTCAACTACTAACAAAGGAGTATTCGTGTAGCCTTTATAATGGAAGCACCATCAAGCAAGTTTAGGAAGCAGTTCACAACTCAAAATTCCTTGATGACATTACGGCGTAGATAAGGGTGAATGGACAAGCTTCAATTATTCATTCTTGGTTCAAGAGAAGCCGTCTGTTGCAGAGGTGCTTACTCAGCCTGACAAAGCGAAGTGGAATGAAGCATTATAGAGCAAGGTCAACTCCACTTAGAAAAATGGGGCATAGGAGATGGTGGATATACCTCTTTAGAATCACGTTGCATGGTCCAAGTGGATGCTGAAAGTAAGCGTGCACACGAATCGATGGATTTGTGAATCCGATTCACAAATCCTGCATCCCGATCTGGATTCACAAATCTGGATCCAGATCCGGGTCTTATTTGGGGATTCCCAAATCCTGTGGCAAATCCACCCGCAGGGGGGGGGGGGGGGGGGGGGGGGGGGGGGGAGGTTGGTCCAAGTAGGGGTTGAATCCCCATCGGTGCAAATTTCTCCGCCGATGGGAGTGCGGCGGAAAGTGAGCTCCCGGGTTGGCAGCTCTTGGAAAGTTGGCTCTGGTTCGCGTTATCGAACTCTGTCCGTTCAGTGTGCCATGTGCCATGGTGCCACAGCCTCCCATGGCTATGACTCCACCTCACAAGCCAGGATTGGCCATATGTAGGTCGCTGTTTGATGTTTGAAATTTGAACCAGCCATGTGGCAACGCGAATGGCCGTAGTATTAGGTTAAGTTTCTGCATGCGTCCAGCGCGTCCAGGATTTCCGCAGAGTCCAAAGGTTTGAGTGTCGGAATCTGTGAACGGAACAAGCCACAGAAACCAAGGCGCCTTGGTTCCCGAGCCGCCTACATTTTTGACGGAAACCTGGGCGGCCTGGGAAACTCGTCGCCCAACACCCTCCCCTCCCNCCCCCCCCCCCCCCCCCCCCCCCCCCCCCCCCCGGTGTTGTCAACTTCTACACCCCAATTCCCTTGTCATTGATGTTGTAGCAAGTCAAAAAGTCCACCCGTCAATGTCGTGTATGTGAGAGCCCTTTCCAGGGGAGAACCCTCTGCCCCCGTCACCATGGCTGGCGATCCATCAAGCAAACCCACTCCAGGGGAGGATCCTCCACGTGATGAAGAGCATCTCGACTCCAAAAACAAGAATGGATTTGAGGATGGCGAACTTGGTGACAAGAAAAAGCGACAAGACTCTGTGGTTTGGGGTAGCTTCAAGAAGCTTGGCGGGGTTCCTGCACACACCATTTCCCTGCTGTGTACGAAACACCCAAAAAAACTTGTCACCATCTCCTGCAAAGACGGCGCCACCTCCGCCATGTGGAAGCACCTTCAGAAGGCGCGCAAAGAATGCCACGCGCAGCATGAGGCCATGGCCACGGCTGCCAAACTGGAGGGTGCATGCAATCGCCAACGTCGAGGCCAATGTGGCAGCTGCTAATCCGGAGAGCGTTCATGTTGCCCGTGGCGCCACCGGTGAAGGAGAAGTGTTTTCTCACAAACATCTTGAAGCACGTGTTCAACAAAAAGGCTTCTTTTGCCACCATGGATTCCTTTTGGCTTGCAAAGGCCTTCGCACATGCAAATCCAGCTGCAGCACTTCCGGGCAGGATGACAGTCGCACGCCTCAGCAAGGTTGCCGCTGTGACAAGTGCCATATGCTTCACCACTGATGGTTGGAAGGCCATTAACAACACCAAGTACCTTGGACTTACAGGCCATAGGATCGACAACAACTACAAGGTGTGGACCATTGGGCTGGCCTTCCCTTGCATCGCCCACGGCGCAACGGCTGAGAACCTCTACAACCTGCTGCAGACGGCATTGCAGCATTGGAGCTTGTGGGAGCACATTTCATGCCTCACCGTGGATATCGAGTCCACAAATGATTCCATGATCGACACACACCTCATACCAAAAAACGACTCCATCACAAAGGCCGGGCACATTTGGTGCCTAGGACACGTCATCAACCTCGCCATTGGTGATCTCCTCAAGCAGCCACGCATCTCCTCTATTCTGTTGCAGGTCCTCTCCATCGCGGTATTCGTGACGCTGACTCCAATGAGGGAGGAGTTACTTGAGGAGGTAGTGAAGGAGGTTGGCCAAAAGTACCTCTCGCTCCACTTGGACACAGAGACGCACTCAAGCAGCACCCTCCACATGTGCGAGCGCGTCATTGGCATAAAAGACGTTTTTGAGACGTGGCTAACCGGGTTTGGGCATGACGGTGGGGCGTTGCGCCCATCCTCCAACGATTGGGATCTCATCGGCCAAGTGACCGTGATCTTGAAGCCTTTCAAAAGCTTCACCGACAACATCTCCAGGTCTTCCTACCCAACGCTATTGCTGGTCATTCCATTCTATGCATATCTTCTTGAGAAGATGCAGAGTTGGCTTGTGAAGGTGCTGGCTGCTGAGAAGAAGGCGAAGCACTGCGGAAATGCCAGCAGACTCTGAGCGGCATGTCTTGGCAATGGTAGTAAACCCAAGATTCCGGCTGCGATCCTGCGAGCGCATCCACCCAAAGCTTGGCATCAACAACGCCGCAGAGTTGCAGCTGAAATTCCTTGATTTTTGGCGCTCGTACAACATGAAGGTGCTGCAACACCGATAGGAGGAGCAAGAAACTGCAGCTCCTTTGGAAGCAGCCGCAGCAACCATGGCAGAAGCTGCAGCTATCTCAACTTTGCAGAGTCGTGGCAAAGCTGCTGCAACATTATCCACGACAGGCACTGCAGCTATGTTGACATTCCCGTAACCATGTGTTCTGCGAATGTAACACATGTAACAATCTCAATGCATGTACATGGCATCCAACATTCAGAAAGCTGCTGCTCAGTGTATGGAAGCCAAAATACAAATAGCTTTTTCTCAGTGCATGGCAGCCAACATACAACATGCTTGCGATCATTGTACGGCAGCCAACATTCAACATGCTTTTGCTTAAGGTATGGAAGTCAACATACAACATGCTTTTGATCAGTGTATGGCAGCAAACATAAAAAATAAGAACATCATTGTCGCTTCTCGGATACAGGTAGCACCCAGACACAGGACGAGGGAGACGCAGCTACATCTAGCCAGATTCAGCCTCGCCGCAGCCAGAGAATCAAAGAGGAGCAGAGCGTGCCTTCCGCAGCTCTGGAGGATGCTGATGCCGATATGTTTGCAGAACCGGAAGTGCCTCAGCCCTCTGAACCGTCTTCTCTTGACATGGAGGTTGACAGGTGGGCCAAAAATTTAAAGAAGGGCCGTAGCTGCAACATCCTCAAGTACATGTGGGAGCATGACAAAATCTAGCCTACCTTCCACCTTGCTGCGCTTGACTTTTTTGACGTTCCGGCGACAAGCACACCATTGGAGTGTATTTTCTCACTGAGTTGGCACATCATCACAGAATTCTGAGAGTCACTTGTCGACCTAACTATCAAGAATCTCATGCTGCTGAAGTCATGGGTGAACGAGCCTCTCTTGGAAAACTTCCCAGTCACACCAAACGGCAACGTTGCTCCAGAACTGAAGGAAGAAGAGAAGCGTGTGAATCTCCACCGTCGAACAGCGTAGGTTGCACATCAACAGCAGGTTGAAGAGGGTGATGACAGTCTTAATGATTAGAATGTCATGGATGATGAGCTTATTGCTTGTGGCGATGTTGAGGGAGATGGTGCATGTGATGGTGATGCAAGTAGTGAGTAGAGAATGGGCAGGCATGCGTCATGCTGTGATGTTGTTAGCAATGTTTGCAAATGTAGGAGGGAAGACATGCGATTATGATGTGAATTTGTAAGCAATGTTAGAAACTGTAGAAGGGGAGGCATGCCATCATGCTTTTGTCATGTTACCAGACATGCATGGAGCAAAAATGTTTATGTGACATTGCAACAAAACCACACTTTCCACCATCATGCTCCTTGTACGGTGATTGTCATAAAACTTTAAGAGGTAAAGAGGACCTCAGAAACTTCACCCCTAAACATTGAACTCTAATCCCTCCACTAATAGAAACAAAGAGATGAAACAACTGGATTCTTCTGGATTTGGGAATCCACCAGGATTCGCAAATCCTGGATTTGGATTCGCAAATCCGAATCCAGCCAGTGGATTCAAAATGGGAAACTGAATCCAGGCTAGGATTTGGGAACCGGACTCAGTGTTCAGGCTTAGCTGAAAGTCAGAAGGATATAAGATGGAAATATGAAAAAGAACAAGGCCCGGGTGGTGACAAAGGGGCTCTCTCAGCTGTAGCTTCAAGGTAGCTACACGGTTGGTTTGCCACCTTGGTACCAGGATGCTAATGTGTGAAGCCCACAACAGAAGTCCATTGGTGATGTGGCTGGATCAAGCCATTGCTCAGAAATGTGCTTTTTATTTGTGAGACTAGACATACATCTGTGAATGGAATTGTCTTGCATGCTCATCAATTGATCCTTGGTTGATGCTTCCTTGTGCATTGAAATTTTGAGCTATTCTTGAGATGTGTTGCTAAGGTGTTGTTTCTCTTGAAGGCACAGTGTATTCTTGATTATGCTTAGGATGCACAACGGCAACATGCAAAGGAAGAGGGTGTACCAAAGGGTTTTTGTTTTTTTTTTTTAGGTTTTTGCTTTTGTTGTTTCTCTGCTAGATTTTGTTAGCTCAATAGATAAAGAAGGAAACAGTTATGAGAATGATGTAGTTGGAGTTCGAATTCAGATGTGTGAAAAAAAAACATTTTCAAAGTCACTGAGTGATTGAGCAATGTGTGGTAGAATATCCAATCAAGCTTTTTATAGCACATCCTGTCATGTATTCATGGTATGCGTACCGTTCATCCATCCATGAAGGGAATCTCCAGACTTAAACATGACACTTCCTTTGCTTTGAAACTTCAAGGATTGCATCAACCACCATCCAATGTTCCCAAAGGCCACGATGATTTCCAGGTCATGTGTAGGGCAGGAGATAGTCCCATATCCAGAACATGGTTTTGGAAGGGGTTGGAGTTCTGATGTAGAATGGCAATGGTCCTTGTGTTGTCTGCCCATTCCAAGCACATTTATCTGAGCTCACTGCCCTTGGGGCTTGATGTGCGTCAAATGTGGTGGGCAGAGGAATTCCTCTCTGTATTGTTGGACGTGTTTGCAGGTAAAACTACCAGAGGAAATGAATGGCCAGGGAAGTGGGCTGGTGGTTATACACAAATGAAAGGTTCTTTTTTTTTTCTAACTTAGGGGATGACATCACAAAGTTACAGGTTAGCCCGGCAACGAGGCCAAAGGGGGATGCCGAGCGGGAGCTGGCCACGAGACAAAATGCTATCGGAGAACGAGATTTTTTTCAATGAAGACCGACGCCTCCTCCAAGATATGTAGAGCTAACCAGTCATTTCTCTCCTAGCATGTCATAGTATCGTGTTTGAAATCAAAACATGCCATGAATGTTCAGGCTCTATTTTTTACCAAGAGGATGTGTAGTTGGTCCTGGTTAAGTGAATATCACATCGGAAATTCAATGAAAACTTCTTCCCATGTCCTTTGTGTTTTCTATTCTCAAGAGATGCTAAAGAAAAGTGCCAAAAAATCATGAAAATTTGACAAAAATTCCTCCATGTTTGCATAATTCATTATGACTGTGTAATCTGATTAGGGATGTGTATTTATGTTCTTGTATTCATTTTCAATCGATACACTTTCTCACTGGTGTACACCTTCATCCGCACCACACTCAGCGCTTAGCACACTTCCCCATACACTCCCAAAATACATTTTCACCCTCCACACCCTCCCACTTTGTATACTAATCATAGTTTAACAACAAATCTTTGTAAACTAGTGGAAAATTTTTCGTGAAACTAGGTCATCAAAGTGTACACCTCCTCATAACCTCCCTATATACACTTCAACCCCAAGCCCCCCCCCCCCCTTCCCACCTAATACTAAAATTTCCCAGGTGATACTCTACACTAGTGTACAAATGCACCCAAAATTTTCACCAAACTCCTCATAAAATTCTCATGGACACTATCACCTCCACATCCTCCTGCACCATCCACACTCTTCCCCTTTAAACCACGTAAAGTGGCTCACTAGTGTACAAAATCATATTGAACTTATTCATCTAAATGCACACCTCCATATCAACTCCTCACTTACACTTCAGGCCCCCACCTCCCTTCCCACCCTATTGAGAAACACACACTAGTTTAAAATACCATCGACACCACACTCACACATGAATACACCTTCACTTACACTCCCCATAAGCACTTTCACCCAACAGCATACCCCTCCCCTCCCAACCACTTCCAGCTCAGCCCACATTGTTAAGTACACAAGTGCACATTTGTAGTGTGCAAATATTCTGACAATCATAGACCTCGTGCACTCTCCACATACCCTTTCACCCAATCCTCACACTCCCCCTGCCAACATAGTTTACTCATGCAACTCTAGTTGAAGCTACACAATACTATCAACTAGGAAACAAATTTCTGGCACCTTCTTCTTGCACTACTTCCCTTCATACACACTTGTTCTAGTGCATAACAGTTTTTCAAGCCAACACACTAGTGTATGATGCTATAGACACCTTCACTCACTCAACCATACACAAACACATAACCTCTCCACATAAACTATCTCTCCCCCTCTCTCCCCTCTAACATCCGCCCACCACCAACCAAAAACAACATACCACTCAAAACAGCACACTAGTGTACGATGCTACACACACATCCACTCAGTCAATCATACTCCCCCTCATACAACTCTCACAAGCACCTTCTCTCTCCCCCACACCCCAACCACCCTCCTTTCCAACATCCAGTCACCACAAACCAATAAAAAACACACATTCTAATTCAGACACAAAGAAAATCACATACATTCATACAACCGTAATAAAGCTTACGAAACATGTTATTACATTCAAGTGAGATATAAAATCATGCAAGCTTCCTATAATGAAAAAAAAAAAATTCATACACATTTCACCTAGTGTATGAAAGTCATTCAATTAACTCTACCTCGTCATCCCCATGATGTAACTGACTTCAACCTGATTCTGCATTGAAGTGTGGGTTTCTAAAACTCCTCCAATGTTATCACACACTGGAACGTCCCTCCATGCACTCACTTATCTTCATCTGCAATGTATTCCTCTTACTTTTGCAACATCCTCTGTCGTTGCCATGAATTTCAACAGATTCTCCTTGATTCCTGTGAAACATGCACAAACCATAACAGACCATGGTCTTCTCAGATTTTGTGAAAGTTCAAGGAGTTTCCCTTGAAGAATGATAACTACATTCATTTTTTTTACAGAGCATACTAGTATGTGTGAAAAGATCATCATAGGTCTTACTACAAGACGGAAATGGTTATGTTAGTCTTTTCCTACCAAAACTAAAACACTAGCAAAGTTGCAAGTCTGGTACCGATTACTTGATATGTAATAGCTGTTTTATCGGAACCCATTTCACATGTTCTTGCGCAGCAGTCAAGATGTCATCGAGCGCAACCGTCCAGATGCAACTGTTTTGCTGCATCATGTCAGCGAGATAGGGAGCTGTTAAGGCGGTTACAAGTTCTATTATATCTGTTCTCGACTTCACACACAGTCGACACTCGGATCAGTCCACGCCCTCTTTCCATCGATTCTCATTCAATACTTCTCGAAGATGTAGAAGGAATGGAAAAAACACTGCAAACGGTATTTGACTATCTTTATGAAAATACAATTCGGTACCATGTTTTTGACAAATCGATGGATTGACCTTGTAAACGAGAGAATTACGTCGATTATGCTGAGCGGAAATCGGCGCATACCCCTTGAACAATGACAGCAAAAGTCTGGAAAATGCGTTGAATTCAAGTTTTTTAAAAGAGTTATGTGTGCAATGAAAAGTTTATCTGCCAGAGAGAACATCCTAAAAGTGGATGCTAAATGAAACGTGCGTGAACAGGTGATCACGCACACCAAAAAATTCTTTTCAAATCGTGAATACAGGACCTCGACTGATGAGTGTCCTCGTAATTTCAGGCGGTGTTCACCAGTGAACATCTTTCTCGTTTGTTTCATACTTTGCTATTTTCATTGAGCAATGCATTCGTCCAATACACTTTCGGCATGGAGAGGGGGTGGGGGGGTAAAAAATGTGAGTGAATTGGGTGAATGAATTGGACTGTTTATGAGGGGGCTGTCAGTGGGAGTTCGAAAATGTACATCAAAGAGATAACAAGCCAAAGCATTTTCGTACATTTGTCGATAACTATAAAAGTCCGTCGAATACAATTATCGACACACTTGAACATAGCAGGGGGCACGGGGAGGGGGGGGGGGGGGGTAGAAAACTTTGAGATTCCCCATATTCACCGGGGTCTTCATCGACGAAAGAGATTTTTGTTCCTCGATGTTATCGTATCGATGCGCAAAACGTCGTCGTTGTTGCACCTGAAGATTTTCACTGGTGAACATTTCTTTGGCGATTCCAATGCTTCACGACGTCCACCATCAGATACACTCGCCTAATACACTTTATACGTCAGGGGGGGGGGTGGGGGGTGGGGGTGGGATAGGACACGAGATTCAACCGTGGACGATTGGACCTGCCCCCCCCCCCCCCCCCAAGGTAAGAGTGAATCGGACGAAGGAATTGGGAGGTGTATTGTGGAGGTGGAGATTGAAATACACAAATGTACTTAATCGAGAGAAGAAACAAAGAACCTTCACATAACCAAAGTCTCTCGTAGATTTGTGAATGTTTTGCAACACCCACCACATACACGACCCGATACACACCGTCTATACATTTTGCGCAATCAGGGGGGGAGGGGAAGGGGGAGACTTTTGAAACAGTTGTCAGGTATAATCAATACGTAGACTAAACCTGTTTGCATGTTGCTTCTGAAAGACAATCCGTATACTCCTAGGACGACATTGGACAGAGAATATGCCATTCGGGAAACTCTAAGAAGACCTATATTGAATGTTCTTTCAAATCTAAACTTTAAGTCCATACCCCATACGGTTTCTGATTCATATTTCTTTTGCATTATTTGATTATGTACATCAAGGTAGAATTGAACAAACATACAAGAGAAGGCAAACTGTTTTCCTAGAAACTTCATATGAGAGCGGTTCTTAATACACACATCACACAGTGTATAAGAATCAGATGATGAAGCATACCTTATTTCCCCCATCCCACAATTTCTTTCATATGGAATCTTCTTCTACGTTATCAACACCAAAATCATGTGATGTCATTTTCCAATTCTTCCAACATCTTTCACACCTCGCAATTTCATTCTACATCTTTTTTTGTACTTGTTCACATCTTGAAGAATTCTCCAAAAACGCGTTTTTTTTCTTGAACTCCTAATTCATGTTGTGAAATCATCAGGAAACTTTGGGTAATGAAAATTTCGGGAATGTACCATTCAGTACATGTTTCCCAAACTTCAATCATAAAAACTCACACACTGGATTTTCTCAAGTGCACACAATTTTTGGGAGATGACCCTAGACTGTACAATGAGACTCAATGTCCCACTCCCTGTCCACTGTCTTCTGCACCTAGCACCATCTGGGTGTGTGGCTAGGGCAGGTGGTCGTGTCCTCCATTCTGAGGCACAATTTATGAGTAGTGCTCTAGCCAGAGTAGAAACCTGTCTGATGGGACAGGTCATTTTGAGGGTGTGTGCATCATTTGCATCAGATTGGCTCCCACTTGTCACCAACTTCAGTTGTCCTCCTCACTCCTCACAAATTCTCCCTTCTCCTCTGGTTCTTACCCTTCATTAACTCTTGGTTACATTCTATTTCCTCTCCCCTTTATCATTCTCTCATTTCCTTTCTTCCAACATGTGGTTTCCTCTACTCTCCTTTGGGACACGCTCACGCTGTGAAGTTCACTCTTTGACCTCGGTATGGAAAATACATCCCCCTTCCAGTGAGCCGGTTCCCTCCTGCATTATCTTCCCTCTTTTCTGCTTCTATCAAACTCTTTTTTCATCAGTTTCCAATCTGTGTTCATTTCTCTTCCTCCGTCTTCCATCAGCAATCCTCCATCATTTATCTAATGGTCATCATTCCTTGGTCATAGGTCATCAGTGAATCAGTTTTTGGTCCTAGCTCATCGGTTGTTGGTCTTCATTTATTGCTCCTTGGTCATCGGTCGTCGGTTTTCAGGCCCCAGTGATTGTGTTTTTGTACTGAAATAGGAAAAGAAACCGCTTTAAAGCTTAGAAACTACAAAAAAATCCAACTTTGTCAGATATCTCTGCATGGTAAGTATGCTTCAAAATTGTGTAGCCTTGGTGAGTGGTATCTCTCCCCAAGGCATGGGGAGTTGATGTTGAAGAAAAGGTTATCATAAAATCCGTTTTTATCCTGTTCTCAAGGTATAACTATGTCCTTTCCCCTTTCTAATGAAGGACAATGAAAATGTAGTAACAGGGAAATGAGTCACTGAATCAAGTCTATCCTCACTGTATGGATGAATATGCAGACAAGAGAGAAATCTTCTGCCATGATCTTGTGACTTATTACAAGGAAAGGAAGAATGATTCACAGGGTGAGTGCAATTTCTCCTTTTTCAGTGAACAAGTTTCAAAACATTCATTCCAATTTCTTGAGAAAATACATATGCGGTTTCCAAAGCAGTAAAGATTAATTCTGGTAAAAAACAACAAGCTCATTGTACATAAGACACACTGTTTGCAGAATTTTGATGGTTCAAGTCTCACCATTACCTGGAATGATTTTAAGACTAGTACTTCTATGATGATGTTCTTGAACAAATATTCTGTCTCTTTGTCATGCATACAATTCACAGGTAAATGCAGCCAAGTTCTAGGCTTCTAAAAACTGCTTAACTATTAGCCTTTACCATGAAAAGAACCCTACTATGTGCTCCAAGTTGATAAAGCTAATTCCATAATTGAGAAAATGCCACATCCCTGTGGGATTTCCTTAATTTCTCAGTTACAAATGGCTCACAGAGGAGGAATCCCTGTGATGTTATCTCCTTTCTATCTGTTTTTATGCTACCTTTCTTGTCTTGAAGTATCTCACTTGTACTTTTTTGTGGGGTGATGCATTTCCAGTGTAAAAAAAACGCATGTTGTCAAAAGATCCAATTCTTTTCTGAGTGCCCCAAGGATCCTTCCTCATTAAAGGTGAGAAATTTTCCGACCTCTTTAGCTTGATCGTGTGTTTGTTTCCCATGCAGGATGTGGTCCCAGCAGACTTCCTTAGAAAAGTTGCAAAAAAAATTATCATGTACTAGGCCCTACAGCAGGAGAAGCAGAAAACTTCACCTGTTGTGGTGATAATGGTACGAGCTTAGGAACCTTGTGGACCATAACTGGCACACATGAAGGGGTCGGTAGATTTAGCTTTGGCACTGCTGCCTATGAAACTGACAGTAAGAGGCTACATTATAGGCGTACATTGGAAAGAACTTATCAATGATAACATGTAGGAGAAGCTCCAAAAAAACCTGGTCACTAACTTATGAAATAGAATTGAATTTCATGGGAAAACACTGATTTTTTTTTATATATTATCATCATAAAAATGTACTGTAGCCTGCCCTTGGGGGATCTTCTCATGTTCTGCTGGTCTTTTAGATTGATCACTTGGGGAAAATCATCTCGTGGATAATGTTTTCAAATTTTTCATAAAAAGATGTTTTAGAAAAATGGTCTGCCAGGTACTTGAATGCTTACCAGGTCAAACCTCCATTGCCACTGTGCAATTTGCTCTGTTCTTATGCGTGAGTGTCCTGAATTGACAATCCGTCAGGCATCTGTGCTTAAGGAGTATGCTGTCAGCCTTAATTGCTCATGAATGGTAGCTGGAACTCAAGAGGAAATTCCAGATGAGTGACTGATAAAAGAATCACTCAAAAACATTAAGAAATTACAGAGATCTTCTTATTCTAACAAGTAGTGGTACTAATGCACTATGCTGGAAATACACAAGTCCTAAAAGTCCTGATGTCTTTGTCTTAAATATGTGGTCCGTGCTGGTCCAGAGAAGGATTAGATGACTCAGTCAAGTGTTTGACCTCACACCATAACGTCATGCTTCTTCGAGCTGCCACGCTGGAAGTTTTGCAGTTCTCTTGCTCTCCGCTCGCTCCCTGTCACCACTTCAAGTGTAGGTGCAAAACATGCGGCAACATATCCAACTGCTCCTCATAGTAAGCTTCAATTAACAGGTACGCACGGGCAGGGGAGGCATGGATTCTGGTCTCTCTCCTGACAAAAACAGATGTAGAGGATAAATTAGGATAGGATAGACAGGTTGAGGGTCAGGAGAGAGAGAGAGTGTGGCGACCTCTCCCCTGGCCCTAATGCCATTTTTTCCCATTAGCACAAGTAGGTTTGGACAAAGACTATACCAGATTTCCACATTTCCCCCTTTGTGATCCAATCTCATACTGTGGGGCTACAATTCTCGTGTTCTGAACATTTGAGTGCCTGTCAGCTCATTCATCACCCTTCAATTTTTCATTTCCGTTTCTGGTGAGCTGGTGAATAGAAGGAGGGGTAGATGGGCAGTGGTTCAAGTATTAATTTGAGGGTGTGAGAAGACAAGCAGTTGGACCAGTGTTTTTACCCTCAATCCTCACTCCACGTATCAAAAAACTGGATCGCAGTTACAGGGTACTGTCCCACTACCCCTCAATTTTTCTCGCGGTCAGTTATCTGGTCAACCGATTAGGCAGTCAAGCAGTGAAAGCACAAGTCAGTGCTAGCACAATGCGCTGGGATCCTTGCTATGGAAAATGTGTACCACGCAACACTGCTCTTTGCTGATTGTGCTTTCTCAGCCTTGCTTCTCCTGCTGTTACACTTGAGTGAGACCCAAGCACTCGCAAAGCTCAAGATGTTGCCTTGCATCCAGTGACTTAGTGAAGATATCAACCTCTTGCTTTTTGGTTTCAACGTAGACCATGTCCACTTTTCCTTCAGCTACTGCATCCCTCACATAGTGATTTTTTTTTTTTACATCCTTGCTTCTTTCATGAAGCACAGGTTCATCAGCCAGGGCAATCGCACTTTAAAGGTTGCAGTAGATGATGGCCGGATCCATCTGATCAAAGCCCAATTCACCTAGCAGCATTTGGATCCATACTGCTTCTCTGGTGCATTAATTTTGTGAGATGTATTCTGCATCATTCAAGGACAGAGCCACCACTAACTATTTCTTGAACCTCCATGACACTGGCCTACAGTTGATTTTGAAGACATTTCCAGAGGATAATCTGTTGTTGCTCTGGTCACCAGAGAGATCTGCATTGCAAAAACCAGTGAGAGGAGGAGCATATGTTTTGGTGCAACGAATTGCCAGATTAGAAGTTCTACAGAGGTAGTGGATACACCGTTTTTCTGCTGTCAGGTGGTCCTTGGTTGGTGCCTTGTAGCCCTGATTCAGAATTCCCACTGCATAGGATAGGTCAGGCCGGGTTCCAACAGAAGCATACATGAGTGACCCTACCTTACTGGGGTACACTTTGGCTTCGGCAGGGGAGACCAGGGTTTCTGGTGTTGGGGGCTTGGTCAGCCCATGCTTTGGAACCAAGGGTGTGGAGATGGGGGAAGATTGACCCAGGTTGAACTTCTCGGCCATGCGTTGAACATGGATTCCCAGGTAGTGGTTCAGCTGGCCCATGTCTTGCATCTCGAAGGTCAGAGCCAGCTGCTTCTTGAAGGTGGAGATGACCGGGAGAGACAGCCCAGAAATGATCAGGGCTTCAACATATAGAATGACTCCATGAGGGGATGGACCGTGGCAAAAGTGAACAGAGTGGTTGGAATCCAACCATTGCATTTCTTGAGAAAAAACGAACTCGTGGATCTTTTTGTTCCACTGCTGCCTTCTTGAGCCCGTAGAGGGATTTGTTGATTAGGAAGAAAAGAAGTCCCTCCCTCCCCCCCGCCCCCCCTGCTCAACTGAATCCTCTGGTTGCATCATGTGAACAGTTTTCTCAAGGTCTCCACTAAAAAAATCGGACTTGACATGGATCTGATAAAGGTTCCTATCATTGGAAGCTTCCAGTGCTTCGGTTACACGGATAGAAGAGTACTTTGCCACCGGCGCAAAGGTATCACTATAACTTAATCCAGGGACCTTATTGTTTCCACGAGCCACCACACAAGCCTTGTACCTTCAAGGATCTCCATTAGCATCCAACGTTTTTTCTAACACCAATCGAAGCATGAGCTGGCCAGAGAACTAGAGTCCAAGTAGCTTGCTTCTAGAGTTGTTCAAACTAATCAACAGCAGCTGCGTGACAGTTTGAAGAATCAGGCCGTGTCATTGCTTCTTTGTAGCTGGAAGGATTGACAATCTGATTCACAAGAGCAATATCAGAAGGATCATCATCAGGTTGTCTGCACTGAGGTGATCAGAGGGGTCCGGACGCGAGTGATCCTTGTTGATCGGCGCAGAACAGGCCACTGGTAGGGAGGAAAGACTCTGATGCAGGATCTAAAAGTGGCAGTAATTGTGAGACCGGAACATGCTCTGCTGGAATGATGGGGGGCAGCACCCCTTCATGCTCATCTGGCGTTGGATCCATGAAGAAATTTTGGAGATGCTGGCTGAAGTTGATAGCATCGTTCAAAGCAATGGTTGGTGTAAGTACTGGCTGTGTCATTGAAATGGTACGGTCTTGAAATGGCTCATCAAAGGTGGTGCTTCTGCTGCAGAAGACTATCTTTGTGATGTTGTCCCACAGTTGGTAAGCGTCCAACTGGAGATAACCTGTTTTGTTGTGGGAGCCAAGGCCTAGTGCTCTTTTCTGGATGGATCCAGGCATATCATGTGCATCCAAAGATACAAAAGTAGCTGAAATTCAAACGGTTCCCACTCCAGGCTTCATATGGTGTTCCACAACCTGTGGGCAGCCTGCCGGCTTGGTGGGAAGTCTGTCAGTTGTGTAAGCAGCTGTGGAGATTGCCTCTGCATAGAATATAGCCAAGAAACCCGCAGTGTGAAGCATGGTGCGTGTACGTTCAAGGAGTGTTCTGTTCATCCGTTCTGCCTTCCCATTTTGCTATGGGGTCAGTGGCACTATTGTTTGATGGATGATTCTCTTGCTTTCATAG
Source organism: Penium margaritaceum (assembly GCA_023375785.1). NCBI lineage: Eukaryota > Viridiplantae > Streptophyta > Zygnematophyceae > Desmidiales > Peniaceae > Penium > Penium margaritaceum. The sequence goes on from SZWC01009687.1 coordinate 57,483, forward strand.
AACCGTTTCGGGGTGGCGTTGACAAATTCCCCTCCATTACCACTGTGAGTCTTCTTGAAAGAAGTTTCTGTTTAACTTTCAACTCCCCAAATCCAGGACATGATGATGTCTGGAGCCTTAGACTTGTAGCGCAAGACTTGACCCAGACATAGTGCGTGTAGTCGTCAAGAAGTACCAAAAAATAGTTTTTTCCAGCCATTGATTCTTTGAGGTAGCAGAGGTCCATGTGGACTAACTCGAGCTGCTGCTTGGTAGAAATCTCAGAGTATGTAGGAAACGATTCTTGCATTTCCTTTCCTGAAATACACCCTGTGCACGGTTTTTCTGGGGGAGTTGTGACTGATTTGGGAAGGTCATGGACCAATACCTTGTTCACCATGTTGCTCAGGATTCAATAACCAACATGGTCAAGTCGCTGATGGTGGCGGTGGTGGTTTTGTGTGAGGAATTGTCAGATGTCCTTGTTGCTGTGCCACAGCCGTGGTTTTTCCATCATTATTTTATACTTTACAGTTTTTCTCTGCGTCAAAAGTGACCTTCAAACCCTTCTCAATGAGTCTGCCCACTGAAAGAACATTAGGAGCAAGGTCAGGGACATAGAGGGTGTTCGTGAAAAGCCACATGGTAGTTTTTCCGTCCAATTCAATTGTAACGTGGACTGTCTCAATTCCTGTTGCAGGTATGACTCATCCATCACCAATGTGGACTGCCTTTGGTGCTGCTAGATCTCTGTGGTCAGTGAACCATCTCTTATGGCATGTCATATGTCGAGTATGCAAGAATTCCAGCTGCAAGTAAGAATGCACTGTCAATTGAGCAAAACACCATTTCTTCCAGGACCAAATGAATGTGTTCATCAGTTTTGTAGGCTGTTTCTGAGGTTAAAATACCTGTTGGATGATATTTCTCTACAGATTTTGAAGAGCCACTCATAGATTTGGGTAGTTCAGAATCCACTTGAGTCTGCTCAGAGATTCTTGTCTCTCCATAAGCTGTTTGCATGGCTGCAGTTTCTGCCAACTTGGTCACTGCTTCTTTCAAATCATGTACAATAAATTTCAGAATAGCATGTTGTTTTTTTGGTGAGAATCAGCAAGATTATGAACAGATTCGAAAGGTATGCCCCTTTGTCCCACACTTTTAACAGGTCACGTTGGCAAAACAATTGAAATCAGGAGCCACGGGTCCTTGGTTTCTCAGGTTATCAGGATGAAAAGGAAGTAATCCATGATGTTGGTGGGATCACTTATTTTGGCCACCGGATGATTCCAAGCGACCTTGTCAATAGCCTCATCTATTTCAATAACTCTCATGATTTTTCTTTTGTTTGTTCTGAAGTGAGGTATAAAGTGCAGACTCTTATCCTGATTGTTTAATCAACTTGTCTTCTGTGTGAAGAATTGCTTTACAAGCCCTCTCCATTTTCAGTTTGTATGATGATGATGATGATGATGCTGCTTCTGCTTCTTCTGCTGCTGCTGCTGCTGCTGATGGTGGTGGTGGTGGTACAACTGCCTGCTGATTTGCATTTGCGCCTCCTGCTTGTCCTGCTTCCAGAGAATTGAGTTGTTCATCAAAGAGTCTTCCTTGCTCTTGGAATTTTAGTAGACTCTCCACTGTTGAATCAAATCTCCTTTGGAGCCCGCTGAACAGAGTTAGGATCAGGACACGTTCAGAAATGATTTCTGCCATACTAGTGATAATGCTGGCCAACATTTTGATGTAGGTAATGTGGTCCTCCAAGTGAGTGCCCTCTGCCATCTTCTGTTGATGAAGCTCTCTGAGTAAGATGATGAGCTCCAGATCATGGACTCTGTCGCATCTCTGTTTCAGTACCTTCCATGCAGCTCGTGGATCTAATTTCATGTTGTTATCACATATCATTCATTTGAGTCTTTCACGCAGATGAAATGCGATGATGGAGTATACCTGATCGTACCTCCTTTGCCATAGAATTCTCTGCTCTGGGATGGTAGCAGTGTCAAGAGTCTCTGTTCATGGATCAGAAACCAGTCCCCATTATCCTTTATTCAAGAGGATTAGTTGGATATCACATGCAATATTGTGATAGTTATCTCCATCAAAGGGTTCGAGTTTGATGTGATCTCCGCTGAATGTGGCCAAGATGGCCTCAGTTTTGAGCTTCGCAACTCAGATCTGTTTTGAAACAAAACTCTTCAAGGAAGGTCGTAGAGTTCACCTCAGAGCTTGATTGACCTGAATACAGCACCCTGATCTGATTCCACGTGTTAGAAAAAATGTTCCGCCAGGTTCTTGAATGCTTATCAGGTACCTCCATTTCCATGTTCTTCTGCTCTCATGCCTGAGTGTCCTGAATTGACAATCCGTCATGCACATGTGCTTAATGAGTAAATTTTCATCCTGAATTGCTCATGAATGGTAGCTGGAACTCAAGAGAGAAGTCCAGAAGAGTGACTGATGAAATAATCACTCAAAACCATGAAGAAATGACAGAGATCTACTGATTCTAACAAGTAGTGGTACTACTGCCTTATGCTAGAAATACACAATTCCTACCTGTCCGGATATATTTGTCTTGAGTCTGTAGTCCGCGCTGGTCCAGAGAAGGAGTAGACGCCTTGGTTGAGTGTTTGAACAAACAGCATAGCGTCATGCTTCTTCAAGTAACCATGCTGGCAGTGTCGCGGTTCTCTCGCTGTCCGCTCACTCTCCATTGCCACTTCCAGTACATGTGCACAACCTGTGACAATAAATCTAATTTTTCCACATGTTAACTTTGAGTAACAGGTATACACGGGCAGGGAAGGAATGGATAGTAGTCTCTCTCCTGACCCAGACAGACGCAGAGAATAAACTAGGATAAGATAGATAGGTTGAGGGTCGGGAGAGAAAGTGGCTCCCTCTCCCTTGACCCTCTTTCCACTTTTGCCCATTAGCACAAATGAGTTTGGACACAGACTATGCCAGCTTTCCACAAGATGTGCTGCAACTGATCTGTGATTTTAAACCTTGTAAGGTTGTTAGGACCTTGTGAAACTTGAGTGTGCTTGTTAACATGAACACTATCCTTGAGTTTTTCACTTCAGGAGCTGTTGAATGATCATTGGACCCTTATCGAAAACATGCACACGTTCTTATCTGGTATTGAGGACTTTTTCTACCCCATCATGATTATAATTTTTAAGTCACTTTGCAAAGCGACTTAAACATTATAATCATGTTAAATGATCATTGGACCCTTATCGAAAACATGCACACGTTCCTATCTGGTATTGAGGACTTTATCTACCCCATCATGAATGGGAAGTCATTTGTGGAAGATGTGGGATTTAGTGAGCTTTTGTGGATGGTTTTGCAAATGTATAACAATGTGAAAACATTTTTAGTGTCTTGTTGAAATCAATGAAGCTCGTTAATTGAACTCAATTCAGTCACTAGGTTTCAAGCTTTTGACATAAAGTTGGACGGTGAATGGATGAGGAAAAGTAAGATATGATGTTTGAATAAACTTGATACGCGAATGGGTAGGAGGGTCCAAGCCATCATGGAAAAGGATGACATGGAGTGGCTGAAACCGGGTGTGGGGCTCTTGCGGTGGCTTAACATTGCTAGATTGCTATGAGGAGGACTTCTCTCATGACTTACAAACTAATCAATGTCCACCATCCTGCTGCAAGAGATGCTAGAAACAGCCCAGTGATGCTAAACACTGTAAAGATACCTATGTTTTTTTTTTTTTCCTGGAGCACAGACAATGCTACAACTTGAATTGCTTGTAAAGTTTTACATTATCTGTCCTGAAACAAGGAATTTTTGCACATTTATCAATGTTAAAGTATAAAAACAAATATGTAACAAATCATTTAAAAGATCATGTTACTTTCAGCAGTCATCATAGCTTGTTTTGGTAAACCCGTGCCACTTTCAGGGCACTGATTAAAACTGTGGCCCGTGAATTCCATCCACTACCCATGGACAGAACCTAAAAAAAAAGCATTTTCTTTTCCTCTCATTCTATTTCATGCTCTTGTTGTAGTATCTGCTTCTAGTATGTTGGCATGAAATGCACGGCAATTGTTTTCGTTGTTAGAAAAGAACTGAAATTGTATGTAGATTAATCATTTATGGGACGATGGTTAGGAGAATGTTTTGTTTTCCACAGGCTAACCCCCAGCTCACTTGTGAGGTGATATGGTTAGGAACAGGTACCTTCCATGATTCATAAATCTAGCTTTTGTTGAGAAATCATCTATCAGGTTCTTGATCATGTCTAAAGTTTTACAAAACTTACTAAGCACAACGGAGAGCAATAAGGGAAATGCTAGTGCTATCAAAAATATAATAGAACTTCTCTGTGAAGGAAAAATAGTATCCCACAGCTAGTTTCTGTGGGTGCAACAATAAGGAACTGATTTTGACACCTGTATCCATTTCATTGTTTTTGTATGACGACGGTGTGGTTTGTTTGTGGTTGAGAAATTGGCAATAGGCAGTTTGTTCTGGTGCAACAAGAGAACCTGTTTAGGTATCTTTTTGCTTCCAGTGTAAAAGGGTTGGCACATGATTTATGGAAATTCCACATCGCTTCCATTGTGTCCAAACCATGTCCCATGTCACTGCATGTCACTGCATGTCATTTAAACATGGTTTGTATTTTCTTTCAGGTCAAAAATCCAGGCCACCTTGACATCTTTCAGTGCCTTGGGAGACCGTCATTGGAAGTCACATGGATAACATGGGCTAGCCATTATTTCCGTTGTGTACATAATCCCGGTCTAGTTTAATTTCTAGTCAGTCCTTGTTCCCGGTTCCGTGTCCTGTTTCTTGTTCTGAACCACAATGTTCTAGAAAGAACCATGTTTCAGTGCTGTATCTTTTCTAATTACGTCCGGATTGCACTGTCATGATCATCCATCAGCCTTGACTCCCAGGCAGATATTGCAACGGTGTACAAAAGAACATGAGTTGATATAGCTGTAGCAATGTATGCTGAATTGATACCTGGTTTCTTCACATTATACTGAAACATGTACTTTGTACCAATGATGCATTGTGGTATTGCTCCTCCATCTGTTTTCTCAGCATAGCCATTGTTTTGTGCCCACATTGCATGCTCAGATGAACATCTTGAACCAACATAGAAAATCCACCACAAATCTCCGCTTGTTTCCAGGCGGAGATTATCAAAGGAGAGGGCACAGCCAAACCACTCATAGTGCCACGTGCAGGTGAAGACAAAAGAGTAATGACATGCTATATCAAAATTTGTAGGATCACGAGAACATCTTAATGTAACAGGCACACATCTTGTAGAGATCCGAGCTCCATGTGCCACTGGTTAAAGAGACTCTAGGGACGTACAGTACCACTGCTCATATGTTCTTCTACCAATCATTGTTCAAAGTACCTGCGCTTCTATTGTTTGGGATGACAGTAATAGTATGTAGGCTCTATTGAACATGGACAAAATTCTTCGGTCATGATAGTTGTGTTGACGTTTGGGTCGAATCTTGGGCTGGATGTTGCGTTGCATGTTGTGTCAGGATTTCTGTTGGAATTTTTGTTTTCAGTTGGGTTAGTAGCGGGAATTGAAATTGTGTGTCACCCGTAATCCCAGGAATACACTTGCAGCTGTGGCCTCTGAATTCCTTGAAGCATCTCGTTTAAGTTGTTATCTGCTTTTGCCCAGATGTACTTTTGTGAATTCAGCAACTGTTCTTTTCTACCTTCTTAGCATTCAATTCCCGCCATTGGAAGTGACAAAGTTGACTTGCCCTGCCAGTTCAACTGATCGAATGACAGTGATAGCCCCACACTTGATTCCAATTGTGTCTTTGCCTATTGGAATCACAGCTCAGTGTCTTTGCCACTCGGTCTCTGGCTCCAAGTGAGAGGCCGAAACTTGGCACCAATAGTGGGAGTTGGCAAAACATAGTAACATTCACCCTAGAGCAAGTGTGTACTCTGAATGCAAGTCACAGAGAGAGAGAGAGAAAGAGAGAGAGAGAGAGAGAGAGAGAGAGAGAGAGAGAGAGAGAGAGAGAGAGAGAGAGAGAGAGAGAGAGAGAGAGAGAGAGAGAGAGAGAGAGAGAGAGGGAGAGAGAGAGAGAGAGAGAGAGAGAGAGAGGGAGAGAGAGAGAGAGAGAGAGAGAGAGAGAGA
>SZWC01009687.1:65849-85160 GCA_023375785.1 Penium margaritaceum
TCTCTCTCTCTCTCTCTCTCTCTCTCTCTCTAACTATCTCTCTATCCCTCCCTCCCTCCCTCACTCAGTTTTCATCCATCCTTCTTGATCTATCTCACCCTCTCTTTTCTCTCCCTTCTCTATTCCTCCACTCCCCCCCTCCCCAACCCATCATACATTCTCTGCACAGATGCACACACGTGCATACAGAGACACATGCTCAGTATGCAATGCATGCAGGCATGCATGGATTCAGTCATGCACACACAATTGCATGCGTGCACACGTGTGGGCTTTGCACGCCCACAAGTGTACAAACAGTGTAAGAAACAACAAGCAGGAAAGGTGCTCCACGACTTGTTTGAAGTCTGCAAGAACGGTGAAAATGGTTTCAAAAGTGCACGGTGAGATTTCCTGAAGCTTGCAATTATAGAATCCCAAAAAACATGAGAGCATGGATGACAGGATGGCATGTTCTGCTGGTTTATGTTGCTTAGGTTAGTTTGCTCTCTTGACCAATGGCGATAGGGTTCTCTGGATTCTTCTTCAGTATGTTGGTAGTTGCACATGCAGATCAGTTGAAACTGAGAAAAACATTTGGTTGTCACTGAAGAGGATAATCCAGGGATCACTTGCAAACCATTTTTGGTTGTGAACACTTTATGTGGCCCATACGTTAGAATTCAAATGTTCACACCAGAATCATGCAGAAACAGGTATACTTCAAGAACATGCAGTCCATGCTTGTTGTGGGGAAGAGGTACCATCAAACTCAATAGTTTTGAGGATGCGGGTTTGCATGTCTTCTACAATACTTCAGAACCAGTGATGGGAAGAGGTGTGCCCTTATTGTTGTAGGGTTTTTTTATGTGTACAGGGCCTTAGGCACCAGATTTCAGACGCAGCGTCTTAAACCTGAACGCCTTACTTGTTGTCCTCCCTTTTTTTTGGAGAACAGTGTCATGTTCAGCTTTTCAGGCTGGACGTAATGGTGTGATTCTCCATGCTTTTTTTTTTTCCCCTTGAATGTGATCTCTTGAGATGTACATATCTTTTGCAACATGGAAAGATTGACAGTGCACTTGCATCTATGTGTCGTTGCATCGTGTCCAGTCCGATGTGTGCGTTCACCCTTCATCCGTCAAGAGAGACTGTGCTCAGCCGTGGAAACCACTGTTGCATGACTGGTTGCGGCACCATAGGAACAAATAGCACGGTGTGCAATGCCCAACTCAATCCATCCATGCAGATTTGCAAGAGGTTTTGCGAAAAAAACCGGCTCTTCATGCAAAATCAGCATGCCTCATTGTCCAACCTGCGAAGGCCTGCCTCTCGTCGTCAAAGCTGTCACCTTGACGAGCACTTCTATTCCCTTCATGACCCCCAACAGCCCCTTATGCGTGAGGTGGTGGACGTGGAAGTAGCAAGAAGGGAGCCAAGAAGGGTGCATGCCACAACTGCAGTAGTGGGGGCCAGTGGGCCCGTGAGTGAAAGAAAGAGGCAAAGGCCAGTGGCAAGGATGCCAAAGGCAAAAAGGCGCTTCTAAATAGCACTCAGACCCACTACCTCAAGAAGGTCAACCAGTGATGCCTCGACTCTCGAGCGGAGGAGCACACCCAGCTCGAGAAGGTCTGGTTCATCAACTACACCAAGTCCAGCAAGTCCATGGTCGTCGCAATGGACAAGGTCCAACAGGCGGCTGGCCAAAGAGTCGTGGATGTGGAGGTGGTGGTTTGTGGAAAGTGGGTGCAGTGCATCAAGGACATGCAGCACGCACCATGCTTGGCTTGCATCCTAAGTGCAAACCGCTTGAAAGAAAAGGGGTACAAGGTGCTCTTCAGGAGAAAGGGGAAAATTGTGTACAAGGATGATGGCAGCGAGAATCGGCTAGAGGCAAACTGCAAGGGAGACCTCCACATTGTGGAAACCAAGGTGATCACCATGATGACAGACTTGGAAGAATTCTAGGAATGCACTGTCGACCTGGCCAAAGGAGGGGGATTTGATGTGGAGCTCTGGCACTGACGACTAGGGAATTTCTAATCCGTAGTTGTGAGAAAGATGGAAAAGAGTGGACTGGTGCGTAGCCTTTTCATCAACAGTGTGAAACAGGCAAAAGATGCAGCAAAACACAAAATGTATGAGCCTTGTATTTTGGACAAGGCGCTTCGTGAACTGTTTAATGAGAACGTGAATCACACCTCAGACTTGCCAGAGATTGTGCACAAGGACGTGTGCAGACCATTCAAAACAGCATCAAAGAGTGGCATGTTTTAATTCATCACATTCATAGATCGCTATAGCAACAAATTCTACGTGTACTTCATGAAGCGAAGAGGCAAGTTCCTGGACTAGCTAAAAGAGCATCTTGCCACGGTGGAGAGGCAAAATGGCAAGAAGGCCAGAGTGCTACGCAGCAATAGCAGCGCAGAGCACGTGGGTTGTAGCGGGTTGGTGAAGAAGCAGGTCATAAAATGGGAACAAACAACACCGTATTCGCCTAGGTGAATGGCATGGCAGAGTTGGCAAACCAGATGACGCTAAAACATGGAATGGACCGTGTTGATGGATGAAGAATTGCTGCAAAGGTCCTAGACAAAAGTTTTGCATTCTTCATGATACACCTTCAACCTTACCTTGAGAGCGGTGGTGAAGTGGAAAAGCAGCTGAAAGATGCCGCAAGAGGTTTGGAGCGGGCGAAATCCAAGTGCGGCACACCTCAAAGTGTTCGGGTACAAGGCGTACAATATGGTGCATGCTGCGCAACGACACGACTACAAGCTGGAGCTATAGGTAGAGTCATATCTCTTCCTTAACTATGAGAGTGTGCACAAGGCGTACCGGCTCTACGACATGCGCAAGGAGCAGGTCATCCATGTCAACTGGCCTGAGACAACGGACTAGAAAACAAGGCCGACACTATGGCACTTGCCGTCCGCTCCTAGTATTTCAACTAGGAGATATCACCCTCAAAATCACAGTTCTACACTGAGCACTGCATAGGAATCACTTCCTTGCACCGTGTCCTGAGCAACTGGTCACTTTCACGCGAGGAGCTAACTCTTGGGGCTTAGACCAACCTATGCTTCTTTAGTTTCTGCCTCTGGTGGACAACTCTATTAGGAGTCTCAAAGGGAAGAACTGTAATCAACCACAGGCAACTGACAGGTACTTATCGTCCTAGAGGCAGCCTCAAGCCTAGGCACGCAGTGGCTCCTTGGATGAGCCGATTCGGGGGCAATCTAGATTGCATCATCTCTCTTGCCTATATGGCGCTCTCTATGACCGCCGAGTGGCGCCATCCACCAGGAAGGACCTTGGAATGTTCTGAGATGTCTCTCAAAACCTTCCTGTCCCGCTCTTTTTCACAAACAAAATTAGTCACTCGGGCGGGATTTGACCCAGTGACCTCTCGCTTCAGAGACTAACACATCGTCTAAGCCATAAAGAGTTGTCCTAGGTAGTGTTTGCTTGCTATAATATCCAGTTTAGGCCAAGGGTACATGCTCCGAAGGAGGAGTGCATGCCTTGTCTATCTGGCCCAGACTTAAGGGACTTACTCTAGAGGGGCACTACATGATTAGTCTGTCCTATGCCTATCAAAACTTCAGATATGAAAAAGTTGCAATATCATATTACTAAACTCTCCCTTGCACCTCTGTCCATTTTCTGTAAGATATCTTCTCTTTGGCGGTCTTGGCTTTAGTCTTTGTCTGCTGCATTGACCATACTGAACCCTCGGGTACCTACAGAATGCAGTGCGCTATAAAGCGTCTTCGTCGTGCAATCTACAAGCATCTTATTGGTCTCCATGTGTTCTAGGTCCACAATGTCCTTTGCAACCAGGTCACGTGAGTAGTGGTACCTGATCTCAATGTGATTGTTCCGCAAGAAGATGACTTCATCCTGTGCCATTTGCATGGCACTCTTGTTGTCAATCCGGACCACCGTTGCTTCTATCTCTGGCACTTTTATCTTGGCAAGCAAGCTGCATAACCACTGTGTCTCCTTGTATGCTTCAGACAGAGCGATGGACTCTGCCTCAGTGGTAGATAGGGAGACACCGTCCTGCTTTATGCTTGCCCAAGAGATTGCACCACCATTCAAGAGGCACCGAAAGCCCGAGGTGCACGTTCTGTCATCGATCCTTCCTCCTCAGTCAGCGTGAGTGTAGCACACAAGGTGCAGCGGGTCAGATGTTTCTAGGCCTCCAAATTGGATTCCTATGTGTTATGTCTTTTGTTGATAGCGCATGATGCGCTTCATAGCTTGCCAGTGCTGTGGCCTTAGATTGGCTACAAACCCGTTGACCTGTCCCACAGCATAGCAAATTTCAGAGCATACTCCTATCATGGCATACATGAGGTTGCCAATAGCAGACTGGTAGGGAATTTTCTCCATCTCATGCTGTTTTGCATCCATGCTAGGGCTCATGGAGGAGGAGATCTTGTAGTTTGTTGTCATGGGTGTGTCGATCGACTTGCAGTCCTCCATGTTGTAGCGCTTGAGGACCTCCATGATGTACTTGGTCTGGTTCACTTCGATGGTACATGCTACTCAGTTACACTGGATGGCTATCTCGAGGTAGAACTTGAGAGGACCCGTGTCCTTCATCTTCAACCTACTGCTGAGATCTGTCTTCAGCTTGTTTAACAGCTCAATAGATGACGAGTAGATGATGAAGTCATCCATGTAGAGTGCAACCAGCATCAAGCCTCATTGATCATCCCGCATGTAGACACTAGGGTCATTATCACAGTGTGTGAAGGTAAGGCTGACCATGAAGTCATCCATCTCCTTATACCGCATCCTTGAGGCTTGTTTCAGCATGTAGAGCACTTTCACGAGTTTGCATACCTTGCCCTCTGGAGCCTTCACTCCCTGAGGCACTTCCATCAGCACCTCTTTGTCAAGTTTCCCATGTAAGAAAGCTATCTCGACATCCATCTAGTGGACCTTCATATCTTTTGCGACAACAATGCCCAACATGGATCTTATGGAGGTAAAGGTGACAACAGGCGTGAAGGTCTCCTCATACTCTGAGCTTGGACGCTGGGAGAACCCCTTTGCCACAACTTTTGCCTTCTACTTTTCAATAGCACCATCCTACATGAACTTCTTCCAGGGTACCCACTTCGACCCCACCACGTGAGCGTTTGGGGACCTGTCCACCAGAACCCATGTTCCATTCTCTTCTATGGACGCGAGTTCACTGTCTACTGCCTCCTTCCACTTGGTTGCATCTGGCTTGTCCATTGCCTCCGCTGCAGTCACAGGCTCTCCCTGAGCCAAGCCTGACCAGCTAAGTCCGGTCCATTTGACACTCTCAACATCGTACTTAGGCGGAGGTTTCTTTTAGCGCGTGCTGCGCCAAAGTGTGGCTGGTGGTGCCTCGAGGCTCAGCTGTTTCTATTGCTCTTGATTGGTCAGTTTTTGCAGTGCCGATGTTCTGTTGTTTGAGGAAGAGCCACTAGCCTCACAGTTGGACTCAGAGACCTCGGACAACTCAGAGTCACTGTCAGAGACTGTCGCTATGTCAGCCTACAAAGCCACTCACCTTGGTGCACCATCATCCCCTTTACTAGCACTATCTGCCAGTTCTCAGGTTCTTGATCACCTAATTTGAGCAACACCACCCACTCTCCTAATTTGAGAGTATGGATAGGATCCAGCTGCTCTCCCTTGCCGAGCGTCTTCTTATCACACTCAACGTCTTGGCTCCTCATGCATTTTCTTGCTGCTTGGCCTCACAATCTGTATGCCTTGTGTGCAGTGTTATAGTTGATCATTGCACACTTGGGAGCGCGTGCATCCAGCTTGCCACTTGCTTCTCCTGATTGGATCATGGCCCAGGCAGTCCAGCCAAAGACCCTCAAGTGTGAGGCGTCTGGCTTCTTCCCGGACCGAGCCTCCTACGGCATCCTCAGCTGCTTCTCTTGCTACTTCTTGTTGCATCTGCCAAGTGCGGCTGTTGGAGTGAGATTCACATGGTAACAAGTAGTTCTTGTAGCTTCAACCTAAAAGGGAGGTGGGAGTTTGGCATCAAAGAGCATGCTTTATGTCATGCCGAGGACAGCCTTGTTCATCCGCTCGGCAACGCCATTGCTCTTGGGGGTGTAACGCGTGGTGGTCTGGTGGTTGATGCTGTGTTGGCTCAACTAGCTCTTCCACACCTCATACTCACCAATGTTGTCTGTGCAATGCCTTGACCTTTTTGTTTGTCCGTCACTCTACGATTGTGACAAACTCTTGCACCTTCTCTTCGACCTTTTCCTTGGCCTTGAGGAAGTAGATCCACATCTTCCAACAAGGGTAATCGATGAATGTCAGGAAATACTTCCTACCATCGTTCAAAGGACGGAAAAATAGTCCGCACACATCAGAGTCAATCATGTCCAAGATTGCTCCTACACGTTTCCTATCACGCTCAAAGGGTTTTTTTTTTTGCCTTACTTTGGAGGCATCGCTCACATAGCTTCTTGAACTTTCCCTCATCCTTAGCCCTGTATTCCTCCATCCCATGAACCACTTTGTGCTACTGCATAGCTTGCAGCGTGCTGTCAGCCACATGGCCAAAGCCCTTGTGCCACAGCTTAGCATCTCTGTCTTTGGTGGAGTTTGCCGCCATGGTGACAGCTTCTGGTGTAATATCATGCTTTACAGACTTGGACTCTCCATGGACCGCATACCCCTCATCTCTGCTTTTGAGGGGCTTGGTCTAGAGCACATAGAGCCCATCAACTCTAAAGACCTCTGGAATGAGACTCTCCTTGGGATAGGAGATCTTCATGTCCTTGTTCTTGAGAATCATGCCATCTCCCTCCGTGAATACAACCATCATGTCGTGGTCCATGATTTTGGACACTGAAAAGAGGTTTCCTGTGAAAGACGGCATGAAATCAATGTTCTCTAGCTTCAAGTATTTTTAAGCATCATTCACATTGATGCTGATCAGCCTATCTCCCTTGCCTTGTGCATAGACAAGGATGCCATTAGCACACCTGAAGCAGAATTTGGTGTCCCCAATAGAGATAGATCCATCTTTCTCCCTTGAAGAGTGGTGGTTTGTGCCAGAGTCAAGCCCAGAAGCTCCACGCTTTAGTAGTGTCACTACCATGGTTATAGACACGCTCTCAACCATCATGTTTGTCAAAGTCTTTCTTGCCCTTTCCTTTGCCCTCGTTCATGCCACCATTACCTCCGTCTTTCTTCTTGGGATCCTTGCACTCCCATGCCCAGTGTCCAGGCTTGCCACAGTTATGGCACTTTCCAATACGCTTTGAACCCTTTTCACTGCCACCATTACATGTTCCTCCACCGCCACTGTTTCCGTTGCCACTCTAACCGGAAGATGAGTTGTTGCCGCAACCACCATATTGTGCAGTATAGGCCAAAATGTTGGCCTCACTACGACTATGACTCATGACCTCGTTGCGCACGTACTCGGAAATTGCATCATCTGTCAGCTCCTCCTCCTTTCAACCGCCCAACACGATGATCAGAGGACCCCAGCTTCCAGGTAGCGCCATGAGGAGGATCATAGCTTGTATGTTGGTTTCTATTTCTCAGTTCATCTGGGTCACTTATCATAGCAATCCTTCAAACCCCATTAGGAATTCCATAATCGACTCTCCCTTGCTCACTCTCATCCCAATCAGTTTTTTTTTTTTTTTTAAAATAAAAATCTTGGTTCACACGTGCAAGCTTTTCATAAGCCTTGGATGAATTTGTAATTCCATGGAGATGGGCATGTTGTGACTCGTGCAATGATGTGATAAGGATTGCAAGCGCCATGTCATTTTTGGCACTCCATTGTTTATACCCAGAGTCATCCTTTGGTGGGTCGACCTCTTCTCCAAGGAACATTTTTAGGTAGCTCCCCACTCTCATGACGATCTTAAACTGCCATTTCCACAATGGAAAGCCCACCCTTGTGAACTTTTACATGCCATCATTGTCTTGCTCAAGACAACATCTTAGGCATCATCATACTACTTCTCTGCTTCTCCGCTTCTCTACTTTGTAGAGGCCAATGTAGGTTGATGTAGGATGTTTTCTGCTATCGATTAAGAAGGTGCAGATCCCTTGTTATCCCTCAGCTGTTGATCACCTGCAAATAGAGAATAATACACTCTAGCAAACCCATGGTTGTCCCTCCCAGGATAGAGCTTATCCTAATTAGGACCCAAGGTTCGTACCTCAAAGGGCAGAGCTTATCCTTTGCCCTTTCTTCTAAAGTGCTAGGAGCCGTTGTTGGAACTGATGGAGCAGATGAAGTAGATGGAGCTAATCAAGCTGATGCGTGCTGCAAAACAAAGAGGGTAAGAGAGCACGCAGAAGCATGCCTTCCAATTGGTCAATGAGGGCTCATGAGGGGTCAATGAGAACCCTTTGTTAACAGGCCTCACGCAACAGACTAAAAAAGAACACCGACACAATGGCACTTTCCGTCCGCTACTAGTATTTCAATTACGAGGAGATATCATCCTCACAATCACGAATCCACACTAAGCACTTCGTAGGAATCACTTCCTTGCACTATATCCTTAGCACATGGTCACTTTGGCGCGAGGAGCTAACTCCTAGGGGTTAGACCAACCAATGCTTCTTTAGTGTCTACCTCTGGTGGACAACTCTATTAGGAGTTTCAAACTTAAGAACTGTAATCAAGCATAGGAAATTGACAGGTACTTATAGTCCCAGAGCTAATCTCAAGCCTAGGCACGCATTAGCTTCTTGGATGAGCCACTTTTGGGACAATCTGGATTACATCATCCCCCTTGCCTACATGGCGCACTCTGTGACCGCCAAGTGGTCCCAGCCACTAGGAGGGACCTTGGGATGTTCTAAGATGTCTCTCAAAACCTTCCTCTCCCCCTTTTGGTCAAAAAGAGAATTAGTCACTAGGGCGAGATTTGAACTAGGGACCTCTTGTTGTAGAGATGAACTCTGAAATGTGTACGCCACGAGGAGTTGTTCTAGGTAGTTTTTGCTGACTCTAACATCCACTTTCGACCAAGGGGACTTGCTCCAAAGGAGCAGTGCATGCCTTTTCTATCTGGACTAGACCTAAGGGACTCACTTGAGAGGAACAGTGCATATCTAGTCTGTCCTATGCATGTTCAAAATTCAGCTATGGAAAAGTGGCACATTAGATCAACAATCCACAACCAAGACGTAGAGTTTGACGAGCAGGAAAGCTATAGCAGCAGCAACAAAGTGGGCATGGTGGACTCTCCAAAGAAGAGAGGGTGGTTCCAGCTCCTTGACCATGAGGAGCCGGCAGACGTTGAAGTTGAGGATGCAAAATCGGAGTGCGGCAGTGCACCAGAGATAGCAGCTAACGTGGTGGACATTGATGACAATCATGTTGATGAGAAGATCAATCGGAAGGATCCAGTGGATGAGGCACAGTGGGTGCCAAGGCACGCATTCATGACTGAGTACGCATTGAGCATTGGTGAATAAAACACTAGGCGCACCACTCGTGCGAGCCATGTTTCACCAAAACAGGAGAGATCCTCAGGCAGCTGTCCGGTTATTGATTCACTATAGTGTGAAGAGTCGGAGGGATTATAGCAAAATAATGATGTGCCACCAAAAACACTGCACCTCAGCGGGAGGCAATAAAAATCAGGGAAGCGTTTCAATGCAAGCACCGGTCAATGGACTTGCTTGACGCAGTGCATGCTAGCTGTATCAACAGAGCTGAAAACTGTACAAGATGCACTTGCGCAGCACGAAGGGGATCAATGGAACGCAGTCATCAAATTGGAGCTTGCGTCCATCATTTTAATGACACGTGGGAGCTGGTTGACTGGCCAAAAGATGCCAAGGCCAATGGCTCAAAGTGGGTCTTCAAGACCAAGTTTACACAAGAAGGTGTGGTTGACAAATACGAGGCACGGCTAGTAGCAAAGAGATACGCACAACATGAGGGCAAGCAATATGATGTGACGTTTGATACCGTCATCAAATTCACAAGCATTCAGGCGATCGTTGCCGTGGCAATCGCAAAGGTCATGGAGCTCAACTAAATGGACTTAATGACGGCCTTCCTCAACAACATTATGCAAAAACACATCTCCATGGAGGTGCCAAAGGGGGTGGAGGCACCGGAGGGCAAGGCATGTAAGCTGCAGAAGTTCTTACACGGGTTGCGACAATTACCCGAGTACCAATACAAGAAAATGAACAGCTTCATAGAACAACTCAGCATCAAGCATTGTGAGTTGGATCACAACGTGAATGTGCGGCGTGGTAAACCACTCCATCAGATCATCGTACCCTACGTGGACGACCTGATTGTATCCTTGATTGATTTACGAATCCCACAGTTGCTGAAAGAGCAGCAAATTCCAGATGTTTGAACTGAAAGGAGCTAGAGTATTGCCTCGAGGTGAGCTTTGAAGGGCATGCACGCTTGAGCTAGGACAACCTACATACATGGCTGAGGTTTTCATGCGGTACGGCATGGAGGGCTGCAAACCAGTTGGTAGTCCGGTCTCCACGAACTGGGAAGTGAGTGCGGTAATGGCGCCACAAACAAAAGAAGAGCCGAAGCATATGGCAAGGGTGCCACACATATCGACGGTGGAAAATTCCATATACGTCATGGTGTGATTCAATTAGACTTGGCCTACGAGGTGGGCCAAGTGAGCAGGTATGTGGCGGATCCAGGGCCACTACACTGAAAGGCGGTCAAGCGCATCCTCTACTACATGCAGGCAACGCGACACGCGTGCCTAGTACTTGAAGGTAAAGGGCAGCCTGGCCCTCTGTGTTTGGTCTGCTACAAAGATGCAGAATATGCTGGTGATGTGGACAAGGGGAAGTCCACATCTAGCCATGTGTTCTTCCTTGTTGTTGCAGCGGTCTCATGATGCAGCAAAAAGCAAGACTACATCGCCATTTCCACAGTAGAGTCGCAGTACATCGTGTTGGCCGGAGCTGGCAAGGAGACGGTGTGACTTTGCAAGTTGTTGGAGGAGTCAAACGTGCCGCAGCTAGAGCTTTTGGTGGTGTAGGAGGACAACACCAGCATTATCTCACTCACCAACAACCTGAAATCGCACAAGACGATGAAGCATATCAATGTGTGTTACCATTACGCATAAGACATGGTGGAGAAAGGACAAGTGTTACTACAATACCACAGCATGCGCCACATGCTTGCGGATTGCTTGACCAAAGCACAACCAATGGATTGGCATGTGATGAGCGTGGCCGGACTTAGGATGACCAGCTCTGGAGGGCTTGAAGTTGCAGCAGAAGGCGAGTGAGAGCAAGTTGGAGCAACGGACGTGGAAGTTAAAATGGGGAGAATGTTTTTGTTGGCCCTTTGGCATGCTCGGGTGCGGCGCCGGGAGGCGTCAACAAGTCACTGGAAGGAGAAAAATCCTCAAGATTTAATCTAGCTACCTAGAGAGTGCTACAAATCTAGATTGGATTCAAGTTCCTTAAAGTTGAAGAGTCACTCAATCCAGTGGAAGTTGAGTTGCCAGACTTCCAAAGTTGACGTGTGCGAAGTGGCATAGGGAGTTGGTCGCAGTTTGACTGCCAGTAGAAAATCTGGTGCAATGAGTAACAAAACTACATCTGGCAAACTATCCCCCAAGGACTGTCGGGTTGCTCCGGTACATAATCCGCCCGAAGTCACTGTTACAGGTTGTTACTGAGGGACTTAGCAAAAATCATGTCTCGGGGTCTGAAAGCTCATGCGTAGACTCAAGAAGCACAAAACACAGTCGTGAACACAGTGAAGGCTCGTCAGGGCACATTGGAACTATCACCACACAGATTCTGACACCAATGCATAAGTTTTGCATAACAGTGCACATGATTCATGAGGCGCCTAACACCTCGCGCAGTGCAGTTGACAAGGGTGAGTGTGCTTTGAGTGACACTGTCCAATGTGCCACTATTAAGTGGTCATCCTGAAGCTGGACACTTTACATGTGGATAACAGTGCAACTGCATTGTCCTTGGGCTGTGCGACAGCCAAACAACCAGAGATTTGCTCGCCACGGAAGCTTGCAACCTGGTCTACACCGACGCCTTCACATCTTCGCTTTGCGAAGGTGAGTAGTCTGGAACTACAGTTGGTCCTACCCAAACTAAAGCCACACCCGTCACATCTTCATCTCGTGTTTTATGCACTATTTTCTCCAAGCAGAAGTCTCAGATTTTTGACCCACAAGAACTCTTCCCATTCGGCAATTCTGACAAGGGAGAGTGTCATCTTGGCCATACATAGCACATGAGGGAGAAGAAGAAGGCAGATGCCATGTCTCCTGACAGTGAACATGGACCAAGTTGCCTTGAAATCAGTGCTATAGCACACCAACTCTATCTCTGGGGATTAAAGGGGGGAAAAGTTGATCCCTACCCTTGGGAAAAATGCTTTTTGAAGCCACCACAGTAGGAATACATTGTATCTCCATGTGTTATGAATGCAGAGACAGATTCTTCCATCCTCCATGAAGCTAAAACAGCTCACGAAAAAAAGTGATTCTTTGCATCTCCCTTGACGAGCACATAGTGACGGCCAGGAAACGATGTGGGCCATTGTGGAAACTCGCGCAAGGCTTGAAGGGGTCGCAGGAATTTCAGTTCTTGCATTATGAGGAGCAAGTGAAGGGGACGTACTGTCAATCTCATTCAGTTTTTGGAGATCTTACGCTACGCGGTCTGGGTCTGTGCCAAGGGAATGATGAGTGACCTTATCCTCTTGCTGAGGCCTGCCGCATTTGAACCTGTGGCCCATTCGACAGGATCGCAAAGGCTGGATGATCTACATTCCATGGGAGGACCTTGAAGAGTTTGATACAGGGTTCTTTGACAAGGAGTACAAGCTTCTTGCGGGTGTTATGGGTGATTGCTTTCTACGGGGATCTGCAATGGGACCGGCCAGTGACGGTCGGTGTGGAAACATGGATGTGGGAGGAAAAGAGGGGCAGGGTGGGCACGGTGAAGGGGGGAAACCTGACACTGGGAGTGGGGCAGTGATGTTTCTTGTTCTGGTCATTTGGAAATGGCAGGCAGCACATTATCTGCAGTATAGCAGCCTTTCAGCGTACCCAGATGTGTGTCCTAAGTGATTGAAGTACACTAATATCTTGCCACTGTGTGTGCAACGCAGGGCCACGGCTCGTCATCTTCCACCCCTCCCAGGTCTCCCTCCAGGTTGTTCTCTCACGGCAGTATAGAAGCTGGATCGGAGCAGTCAAACATGCAGGCACTGGACACAACCATTTCACTGCTGATGCACGTCACTGGTCTGCCCTTAATGATTTCTTGAAATCCACTATTCCAGAGTGTTCTCTGGCTTGTAGGCACTTCATCCGTCCAATTGTAAGCACATCATAATTGGCATGCTCATCGTTGAGACGCAGCACAGAGAGGAGAAGCTTAAGCCGATGAGGATGTCTATTGCATCCCAAAGGTGTTCACTCACTAGTGATGGCTGGACTGACATACACTGCCACAGCATATCTGCGGTGCTAGCTGTGAACACCGCTGATGGAGTGTTTCTGTTATCAGTGATGCTGCAGATGCTGCGTGATGCAGCGTAGCAAAGCATTTTTCTCATTACGCAGCAAACGAGCAAAGAGTTTTGCATGGCTGGGCCGGAGCACGTTGAGCAAGTCTTGATGGACAATACAAGCAACAGCTGTGGTGCTGCTGCACAACTGGCTGTCATCCCTGAGTTCTCTTATGTCCTCTTCAGAGGACATAAGAGAAATCCATGCATGGCGCACAATCTTGACAACTGCCCGGAAGATGTGCATGCATATCTGCCGTGGATGCAAGAATGTGTGAAGAAGCATCGTCAGACCAGCAATGGTGTTCCGCGCCTGTGGCAGTGGGTGCTAGGGCATCCACTGAGTAGACAGGCCAAGAGAGGTGGTACATCCCTCATGGGGAGAGGAGACCAAGTGCATCGAGCAAGGGTACGGTCCATCAGAAGTTATGGACAGGGCCCGGCATGATCTTGCCTTGTCAGACATGCAGCTTTGACATTTCAGTCTTGTGGATGTGGGCGGTTTGGATAAGGCTATGGCATTGGTCGAGTGAGGTGGCAGCGGAGAGTGACAACAAAAATGGAAAACACAACAGAAAACTCATGATGGAGGAAGTAGCACCACTGTTCACAGACAGAGTGCTGCTTCCCAAACGCTTGACACAAAGTACCGCACAGTCGCTGAAGTTTAGGGAGAGTGCAGCACTGATGCAGGACACTTTTCTGGATGCATCTCGCACGTGTGCACGCACTTGCTGCATTGTGACCAACAATGACACGGATGTAGCAGTCTCAGATGAGCAGACTTCAGGTGCAGAAGCTGTTACCTTGGATTTAGCCACTGGTTAAAGCAAAAAAACATTTGACACACGTTTTTCCTGCTATGGTGATTGTCCCTGTTTACATGTGCTGTTTCTTTCCTGCAGGTTTTTCCATGTAGGTGGAAGTGAACTGGCAGCAGAAGATAGAAAAAATGTTAAAGATCAGGGGACAGAGGGGGCCAAGGGTGGTGATGTAGGAGTGAAGGTGGTTGTGGTCTGGAGGGAGCTATGGTTAATCACCCTGAATTCATACACGTGACAATTGGTGTATCAACAAGTGTATTCCTACTTGCAAATATTTTTTTGAAATATTCAACATGAATTCATGTCACTAAAGCCCAAGTATACATTCCTTACACAAGGTGCTAGTTATCATGGACTTTATGTACTATGTACTCATTTCTGTTAGAAGTTCATGTTCACTAATATCTTCACTTCCCGATACACATGTCAATACACAGCTTTAGGGGTAAGGTGATTGGTCATATATGTGAGGGTGTTGCCAGGCCTTCTGACGGGAACTCTAATTACTTGAGCCTCATATTTTACATGTACTATTTAATACTAAAAGTAAAAATCAACCGTTTCTGGAAAGTTTCAAGCACTGTCATGCCTCAAAGGATTAGGCTGCACCATCATTAAAGAGGGGTGCGCCTTGAGGCCTAAGGCATGCCTTATGCCCTAAGGCGTGAGGCACGCATCTTCCCAACACTGATAAGGAACACATAACGAGGTCTGTTGTGGGCATGAACGATTTATCACACCAAGAAACTAAGAATCTGGTCTTCATTGGCTTCGATGGTCACCGCAAACTTTTGATCTTGCCCAAATGGATCAGAGGATTGTAGCGGATGGGCAACATCCAATGGTAGCCTTTTTTTCCGCACATGTATGGCGGAAAAGTGACGGATGCATGCTTTTGCAAGGAACCCAAGAGGAAAAACCTGAGTTACATAAGGCACTACAAGGTAATCCATTCCTACAGAATGTAGTTTATGAATTCACTGATCTACCCCTTGTAAGCAGCCCTAACAGATCGCCCCTGAGCAATACAGTTGTTTTCTGTTACCAAGCCTTGCTGAGAGTGCTTCTGTGTATGCTCACTTCTACCCATCAATGAACAGGCTCGTCTTGCAACAGAAAATCTCAATGTCAACGAGGCATGGATAATTGAACATGAAAGCACATGCCGTGCTTAAAGTTTGCATGCGTGTGCTTGACGCCACAAATTTTAAAAAAAAGGCATGGAGATTTTTCAATGCACGTAAATGAACTACAAAGTGCATGCCAAAAAATGCACGTTAGCGCCCCCCCTTGCCCTCTTGTTCTCCTCAGCTTTCAACTTTCAGCTCCATTTCCGAAAATCCATGGTGTATGGTCAGACCTTCTGAACTCAATCCACTTTTGCCTAGCGGCATCAACCACACATCATGGCTAATCAACCCCTCTTTTCCAGCTGTGTCCAGAGCAAGCGCACTCAAAGACTACCCGATCCTCACTAAAAGCAGACCACTTCTCTCACCTTGCACCTCTGGGTTAAATGCCGGATCTACTCTTACCCCTGTTGATGCCGACTGTACCCGCGTCTAGTGCTGCATGTGTGATTAGGCGAATGTTGAGAGGAAATTGAAGGTTTGTGATGGAAACGTCTCCGGCATCTGGAGAAACGTTGCGTACCTCGACCTCTATGAGGAAAGAATATGTTGCATTATGCAGACGTGGGACTCGCCAGCTGCCCCGATAAGTCAGCAACAATTCCATTGACAGAAATTGCTAACTCCCCAGCCTCTCTAATAACAAGTTGGACCCCTTGAGCTTTGGCAGCTGCTTTTAGAAGGCTTTGGTGGAATGCAGACTTCTGGTCAACAATAATGAGTCTAAGTGGCTTCAAGAGGCAATACATCATGCAAAACTAAGAAGAAGAAGTCATGTTGGAGAGAAGCTGTGCTCGCGAAATCACTAGCACCAATCCTTGTTTTGGTTCAGCAAGCTTGTGAACTGGTCGCTGACTGCAATGAGAGGCTGTTATCTTGCGTGCGCGGCTTTGCACCAGAAGCTGAAAAATCCCCATTTTGGTGTCAGTTCATGGTAGGTACCGGTTCAGAAGTCTTCGGCTGATTGATTGGCTTCTGCCTCTCTATGGTGCACATCCAACCATGCATTTGCTGATGGGAATCAGGCTCTCCGGCTCAGTCTCAACTCCACCACAGCAAGTTCAAGGAAACTGCCAAATTCTTTCTCCGATCACTGATCCCACTTCACCGTTGAAACGATTAGGTGGAATATTTGAGGCTTATACCTACCACCCTTCCGTAGTTTGAGTGGGGTGAGTCCACATGTCTTCATACAAAACTGTTGCTTCTCATGGGTCACTAGCTTGGTACAAAAGTCAACAACCTGCGTTCTTGTTGTTGGAGTAAAACTTTGCTTGATAGCACCGTCCTGCACCATCTTCTTGATGAAATGATGGGCGATGGCTATGTGCTTCAGGTGAGCATGATGATCCCCATTTTTTCGAAGTGCAGTTGGTACATTCCTACCCATCTCTTCCATGGGAAACTATAGCCAACATTCTTCCTTGGCTCCAAAGCTAAGATGTGCATACTCAAACTCCATGTTTGAGGTAACTACGACCATTTTTGCTTGTTACACCAGCTTATGATCCCACTCCTCATGAGAAATACATGTCCAAAAATGGACTTGGGATTTGAAGCCCAATCTGTGTTTGTGTTGTCAATGATGCAGTTGTTGCTGCTGTTTCATGTGATCTCGATGTTGATGGCTTTTGCAAGGTAGCAAAACATCTTCTTCACCACCTCTTGGTACACAGGTTTGAGATTATGCTTGAGCTTGCTCACAGCACTCACAACCTTTGTGAGGTACAGTCGAGTTGCCACCATTGAGTATATGAGACTGCCAAAGGCACTCTTGTACTTCTGCCCCTCAACAGCGTGTCCTTTTCCACTGAAATTGACAAGGTAGTGTCACAACCCAAGTAGTGCACCGATCGGTTCAACCTTCACCATACTGAACCACAACAGGATATTCTTGACATAGCGACTCTGTAGTAGCAAGGGAATGCGTGAATTTTGTTCATGCGTGATCTTGATGCAGAGGAATTAACCGAGAGCATTCCCTCCGTGCGATGGTGGAGCCGGAGGGCTTGTTGCCGGGGGGGGGTTAGGCCGGATGTCCTTGTGTTCGAATCGGCCCAGGGCACGGCGTGGGTGGTGGACGTCACTACGGTGGACGCCCAGTCGGAAAAGGTGAAGGAGAGGGGCAGGCTCTTCCGGCGACAGAGGCCGGGAGAAGCACTACAGGATCACCCTTGCGCAGCTGCCGGGGTTCCTGGTGCGCATGGTGGCTTGGGAGACCTTCCGCGGCCTTGGTCCGGATTGTTGGTGCTTTATCCGTCGTTTAGCGACGTGCCTTGAGAGGGGTCGGGGCAGCCGCAGCAAGGCGGACCAGCCGGGGTGGTCGGCGTGGGCGGTGTCCTTGTTTGCGTAGCGGCTCTCCGTTGCTGGGATTTGGCAGTAGTGTCATGTACTCCGCGACTTCTGCTTGTGTCGTGGCAGACTGGACCCGGTTCTGGGCTGTATCACGCCTGTTGAGCTGCCACGGCTGTGGCCCCTTGGCCCTGTCACGCTATCTGACCTCTGCTACACTGTGCCGTTTGACGATGAAGGGAATCTCCTCTCCTTGACGCTTGTTTCCTTGCTTTTCCTCTTCATCTTCTTGTGCCGTGGGTGATAGCTTTTGCATGCTTTCATACCCCGATGATGTGCCCGTCAGGGGCAGCATTTGCATATTCCTTCTCATTAACCAAGATTTTCCTTAAAAGAAAAAATGAATTGAGGTTCCCGACCAAGATCAGACCTCAGGAAGCGCTCTAGGATTGCCTCCTTGAATTCCTCAGATGGAGGGATCTTGAAAAGGAGACGCATGTCATCATGATAGACAATGATGATGGAAATCTTATCCTCATAGTGTGAGCAGTAGACGCTATAGTCACAATCGTTCTGCTCAAATCCCACACACAATAGCGCTATATCCAGCTTTTGGTTCCAAGCACATGACACTTCCCTAAGGCCAAATACAAACCATGTGTTCCTAGCCATCAGAAAGGTAAATTTTAAAGTCCTTAGCCACAATGTAATAGAGAACCGTATGCTCAAAGGCAAACTTTGCAACATCAATAAACGCCTCTCTGTAGTTGCTGGCCTTCTGCTATGAGCAGCCCTTGGTGACCAGCCTTGCCTTTTTGAAGTTACCATCGATTTCTCACTACATTTTATCTTGCACTTGATGACCTGATGTCCGGATAGATACTCAATCAGCTCCCACATGTTGTGTTCTAGCTGTGACTTTATCTGCTGCTT
Organism: Penium margaritaceum; assembly: GCA_023375785.1. Lineage (NCBI taxonomy): Eukaryota > Viridiplantae > Streptophyta > Zygnematophyceae > Desmidiales > Peniaceae > Penium > Penium margaritaceum. The sequence continues at coordinate 84,551 of SZWC01009687.1, forward strand.
CACTTCTCATGCCTTATCTACAACGTCTAGTGCAACCATTTCCTCTTGGTTGGACTGTGATTCATGATGTCAACGGTGGTGCTCACCGCAACGACCCAGAGGTCGGAAGAAAGCTAAGTCATGTGTTGTATGGAGTATTCTGACTTCACAAAGGTACGGCTGGAGCATTCTGCTGCACAGTTATACTGTGGCAGTGCAAAATGCCTTGAATCTAGCTATTGCAAGGTGGTTCAAGAGCTTGTTTCTCGGATATTTTCCACGGTGGTTGCTACGTAACTCCTTGATCTTCTTGCCAGTATAGTTCTCAACCATGGCCTTGAACTCGTCAAACCGGTGTTCTTTTAGAGCACTGATCTTTAGAAACAAACAAGTACGCGGACGCGTGGATGTGTATGTGGGTGTATACATGAGTGTGCCAGTGTGTGCGTGTATGTAGTCATGTGTGCATGCATGTGTGCATGCATGTGTGCATGCGTACGCATGCACATGGCTATGTGTGTGTGTGTGTGTGTGTGTGTGTGTGTGTGTGTGTGTGTGTGTGTGTGTGTGTGTGTGTGTGTGTGTGTGTGTGTGTGTGTGTGTGTGTGTGTGTGTGTGTGTGTGTGTGTGT
>SZWC01009687.1:89726-102226 GCA_023375785.1 Penium margaritaceum
CTCCTCCTCCTCCTCCTCCTCCTCCTCCTCCTCCTCTTCCTCCTCCTCCTCCTCTCCCTCCTTTTCCTCTGGCTTCTCCGCATCCCGATAAAGTTGACATGCTGGTGATGTGATTGTGCGCTGTTGTGCTGGTGATGGTGATGCTTGTGATGGTGGCGGCTCCCTTGGGTGCGGCACAGACAAGGGTGCTTCCGACGGCGAGAAGGTGAGGGCGATAGGTGGCGTTTTCATCTGGCTCGTAGACGTCTAGAAGCCGCAGAGGAGACTGCGAAGGCGGCAGGAGGTAGGCGGATGTGTTCTCTCGTATGCTACTAAGCGTGTCCTCGGCGACTTGGGCAAGAGCAGTTCGTATCCGTTGAAGAGCCGATGTCGACACGCCAGTGGCTGAGACCGACGCAAACATTAAGCTAGCGGACGGGTGGCTACTCCGCTTCCGCTGAAGCTTTTGCTTCTACTGCCGCCACAACTGTTTTAGCCGTGCCGGCCGCTTGTACGCTCGTCCGCTCGACGGGTGGAGACTACATGCATTCATTCGCCGTCATCGCATGAGCTCGTGTAGGCATCGTTTGACCGTCAGAATCGGCTGACTGCCATTGCTTTTTCGTTACATTTTTTTTTTTTCATGATCACCGGTCAGATATCCATTCGCTGACGTTTCCTACGATTAGTCACTGCATCGCCGTGCCTCGTTAGTAGTGAAACGAGTGATCTTGGACTTTTCACGAAAAATGCAATTCACGCAAGAGTTTTCACACCAAAATGAGAACATCGACCGTGATTGTTGTCGTGTGGAATGGCATGATTGTGGGGTTTTTCAGGACCATGCCTTTTACGTTCTTGAATTCGTCGACTATTTTTTGCCAGAATGGCGGTCAAGCGTCGGCTAAGTTTTATGTCCAAGTACTTGACGGCACCAGGCAAGATCTAAACGGGACATGGTTTGCCACCATACATCGCCCAAAACGCCCGAAACAGTACGCTATCTACTAGCAAGATTTTAAAAATTGAAATCTCGGTCGATGAGTACCGTTTTCTTCGCATCGGTGTTTTTCATCTGTGGCGCGCCTTCATGATTGATTGACCTCCTGCGTAGCCCGGCCCCCCGCCTTTTGTCCACGGCTTAGGGAGTTCAAGGTCAAGGGCCCTTGAGAGCGCAGAGTCCTTAGGACACTTCACTCCTGCTTGGCAGATCTCGATAGCGAGGGGGGGAGTTGCCAGGCGCTGTCATATCATGCCGACAGAACATGTACGTGAACCGAACGAGACAGAAAATTCTAGTCTCTTTTTAAAAACCGCGATGAAAACTTCATCAAAGACAGGAACCCGGGAGAGTGGAATAAAATGTGAGTGAACAAATACCTTATCTTCATTACAGTATAATGAATAATTTTTATGTAAATTCGAAAAACTTTACTGAAAACATAATTCCATTTGACATGAGAAAGTCCGCATAACTTTGATAGGACATGGAAATGAACCACCAAGGAAACACATACAAAAGTATATTCTTTTGAAACCGATACAAAAGAACCTTCACTACTTGAACCCCAATAAGAAAAATTAATATGAATAGGAAAAACCCAATAAATGGCTATATTTTTATTATTATTTTAAGCTATTTCATTTATTTTAAAATGCAATGCACCAAAAGCAAAGTAATGATGCACAAACAAAATGCCAAATTACTTTCACATACATGTATGTTCTAACCTCAAATAAAGACCAACTTTCTATTGCACAACATGAAATTTTCATGTGACAACCATGTCATTTAAGGAGTTTCAAAGTAACAATCACTTAATAAAAACATGTGGAATCTTGCTTTTCTAATTCAATAGTAAACTCAATTAATATCTGATTTCATGAAACATTCATCAAGAAAATATATTCAAATAGATATTGAAATTGAAATGTAAAGAAAATTGGTAATTTAGATCAACTTGGTTATGTTCGAAACATACTTTATTCTTTGTATCATAACATTCAACAACTTCGTAATGATATCCATACAAATAAAAAGGTATAAATTTATTTTGATGGATTTTATCAAGATATTCACATACATAAATGAAAACATAAAGTGGTATATTGTTATCGAAATCTCTTTCCAAACATTGCATTGTATTTTTCACAAAGCATTTAATCCCATGAGATATATTTAAATCTTCAGGAACCTTTAGACATGCATGCACATATAACAAAAAATTTTAAATTGTATCACATGTTTTTTTCCAAATCAATGAACTTAAAACTACATTCAAACATTTTTAAAACTATTACCAAACTAGAAATTTTATAATAAAGAAAATAAATCCTTTGCTCCGAATTAAATTCTTTGATCTCATGTCAAGGACACTTACAAAAACCCTCACATTGTGCCTCTAAGTCAGTTCAAACCCATATCTTATCAATGTAATACGACTTGGTGTTCACCCATTCTGGCCCTTCAGAGCCGCAAATTCTGCCATAAAGACTCGCCAATTATAAGACGATTTGCTAAGATTTTCATTTTGCAAGGACCTTAAACTTGTGAATACGCAAGCTGTAAACAAAAGGGAATGTGCGAGCTACGAAAAGGCAAATAAACCAAAAAAAGAGGCCCAAGAAGAAACATTCTTGTTTTGGCATAGCATCTCAATTTTTCACTAAAATCACAAAAAACATTTTGAAAAACACTTGTCACAACATTCATGTGGCCTGGGCTTTATAAAGGTTTGAGCAACTTCCATGTCCCCTCTTGAAAAGGCATAGGAGGTTACCTTTCAACAAAGGCCAGCTATTATCTCTCAACATGTCTTGCACATGCAAAACACTCTAGTGATGAAGATCCAGCAAATTAAAAGTAGTTCCACAATAGATTGTTGTCCTCAATTGGTTATGGTGTAGCAAAAATTTGATGAAATGTATTTTCAATAAAATATAGTTGAGCGCCAATATATCATTCCCCATGCAAAGCACAATGCTCTTAATACAAATCTAAAATAACAGCAAATTGCATTTCCCCTTACTCCATCTAAAGAATCAAGCCATTTTCCCATCAAGATTGACGAATTCCCATTTCCTCATTCATCGTAAGTATGTTTGACATCCACTTCAATATCCACTAAAAATCTTCAAAACATCGCTGCAAAACTGTCCTCTCATAGCATTCAAAGAATGTGGGATAATGAAGAATTGAACACCTCATAAGCACATGACATGAAGGGTCTCGTAGGCTCCCTTTCAACAAAAGCACGGTCTAGCCTCTTCAAACGTTTGATATGTCAGAAAACATGATTTAGTGAAGTTGAAAAGAAATAAATATCCAAAAAAATCAAAAATTAAATAAAATATGGCCTATTTTCTCAACACAACTATGGCGCCATGCAAAACATCCCTTGTAAAAATGATCACCAAACTCACTCCCTTCATCTTTTCCCCATGCCCTTATGTCTTGTAAAGATTGACTTTCAAGAATAGATTAATGTATACCCCCTGGTAACATTCAGAATTCATGGGATTCTCTGAAGCCCCAATCTTCTCCAAAACAAGTCACTTGAGAAATCTAGGATACTCCATGTCAACAAAAGCAAGGTTCAGACTTCCAAGAGGCATTGAAAATGGTAAACAATGTTATCAGTACGAGATCACATTTTTAGATACACAAAATCATGAGTGAGTGACTTATATCCCTTATTCTATTTTCTATGTAAAAAACCACATCTTTGAAAATCCGTATGTGGGAATTTTTTTCATTGATAGCCCAACGCACACCTATGAACATTTTCATGCCAACGCAAGTATGTCACATGACAATGCTCATAGTAGTTTTTCGTCATTATCTAACATACTTAACCATTTTCTAAAACTATCCATCGAATTTTAAGGAACCTCATCAATGTTTTGATTCTATTCATAGAAGAAACTGACAGATTTCATAAACTTTCGCCTTGATTTTTTTTAGCCCATCAATGTCGAAGAAACGTTTCATAAGGAAACCACTTACGACGCATTGTCACATATGTTACTTAACTCAAGAAATCGAAGTCAGTTGCTTGTAAAACATTTTCCACTCTGCATAGCTTACTGATCCCAAATTTATACTCTAAGTAGTTTTGTGGTACACACTCCATTGGCTTAAGTTATATCATTGTTTTCATTTGGATCCAAATTTGGTAATTACGCAAATTTCTAATGATGTGTATTCTGCGTTTTGAAAAAAATCATTTTTCTCTTATAACTCTTCTAATTGGTTTTCCTTGGTCTTTGTTGAACATAAGGACTCTTTTCATGTTACACAAAACCTCTGCAATCCCAATATTGCAAAATTTTCCCATTGATTATAGCAAGTCTTCTTTTTGAACTCTCTCTTTTCAATAGACAAAATTGACATGGAAACATTTGTGCAGTGTGTTACCACTTGTATAGTGTGAACCAAAGGTGAATGACCCACTTGAAAAACACGAATTCTCATAAAGTGCAAAATGATTGATGGAAAATTCATTATTCTGAATCAAAATGTTGAAAATAATATGAAAAATGTCTATATGCAACAATGGGTTCTTACACCACAATTCATCTCCATGTCTTTCATGCAATAGCTTAAAACTTCCATGAAAGAACTTCGTTAATGCTTATAGTCTTTTCCGCGCCATCCATGAAAATGGCTTCATTACCAAATAACAAGCATAGTCCTAATTTTGCAGTGCTATATTAATGAAATACAGAAGTTTCACCTTTGATGAGGAAATATAATAAAAGGAGTTTTTCTCCACATCAAGATCCAACATCTGTACATGATTCTTAAGATGATGAATTTGAGTCAAGTCATGAGCATGTGTTAAGCGCACAATCAAATATTCTTGAAACACATAATTTTACTGGTTTTTTTTAGATCATTATCTTTCAAGGGAAATTGTTCTAATTACTATGCAAACATTAGTGTTTTAATGTTGGAAATCATAGTAAGTTTTCATTCGTAAATGATGATTTCTGGTTAGAAATATATATATATTTTGTCTTGAATGAAAGCAAGCGAGGGTGCATAGGAAGATATAGTGGTGAGGGTTGTTTCCATATTCACATGCCAAATCATCAGAAAAAGTGATGCAAGTTACTTTGATGTTCATATTCAGTTTCCACTTATCATGTTGAAAGGTGTAGTTGACAAAAATTTCTTTGTTTCTTCTTTACCTTTCTAGCATTAATTGTGAGAAAAGCAAGGTGTTCTCCCTCCACATTTTCAACCTTTAACTTTCTCAAATAAGTTAACAAAGGTGCACATTTATGCACATTTTCTTTGAAAATTCATGTCAAAAGAAATAAAGTCATCTTTTATTTGCACATCCAAAAGAAGGATTATGATAGTTTAAGTTATCTTCACTTCACATGTAGTCATTTTACCTACATGGTTTAGTAGTAAATGAATTTGGTCCTTGTATACACATTCAAATTTGTTGCTTTTTTCAAAGCAAACTACGTTTCCAATCGAATTTCCACTATGAAGTTTGCTATAAAATTTTTGAAAAGATTCCATTCAGCACATCCACCCACCAATTGCCAACACTGATTAAGTGAATGTTTTCTTTATCTGCACAATTTCTTTCTAGATTTAGATGCGAGATGCTCGAGGTTTTTCATTCAGCTTTAAGGACAATGGGAGAATGGATTCAACCACTTTAACTTAGGAATTTCCTTCATTTACTCTACCATGAAGGAGTTGTACGTCATTTGTTTTTCTTTACGTTCATTTTGGATACCATTTTTCCAAATCCTCAATCAGATATACATCTAGGGACTAGTCATTTAGAGTGAAAAGGGTGTGGACAGTAAATGACGCATAATCATGCTCTTAAACTATGCTCCTAGGGAGATTGGAGCTATGAAATAAACTGTGTCGAAAATGCACACAAGGCGAAGTAGCCTGAAACCTACGTTATGTCTTTAGAAGGTTGGAAATCAACACCTATTTTTATGAGGAAGGAGAATTCTACTGCCAGCACCTGATTGATATGGATCGACGATGTACATCAACCAATAACAAACAATACATGGTGGTAGAGGATACCTTTTTTAATAAGTCATCGATGTAAAACATTTAGCATGAAGATGGATGAAGCTTTTGCAAAAGAATGGCTTCTTCTTGTCTGATTTTGTGTGTAAAATCAAAGGTAGAGAAAGCATTATTTGCACGGAAGCTGTATATATGCCAAAACAAGATGTAAAAGTTTCAACCATACATGTGAAAGTATCTCCTCCATGCAAGAAATAGCCCTCGCACATTTAGGTTTTTTAGATTTCCATCTTATGTTACTTTATCATCATTCTCAAAAAGAAAACAAGATTTCTTCTTACGACATTTAAGTTAAGCCTTAGCCTAAGTTCACATTGAAGATACTCGTAATTCTCACACATGCCTAAACACATAGGTGGAGGATTCTTGAGTGCCTCGAAGCCAAAAAAACCTGGATAATGGTAGCTCTTGCAAGACTCTTGCATGGATTGCCTTATGGTCTTGCAATATTGTTACCTTATTGGATAACAGGCTAGAAAAGTTTTTTTTAGATACTTTGTTTGATCTTTAAAACTATCACTTTAGCAATACTTGTATCATATAGTATGAATCACGTGATTGAATTTTCAATTGAAATTTTTAGAATGCATAGATTTTTGTACTACATGTTTTCCTATGAGGAACCAAGATCCATTATACAAGATGCAATCATAGATATTGCACCATCATCTTAACCTCTTCCTTTAATGGTGTAAAATCATATGAAGCAACTTAAGCAAAAAAAGGAGTAATCTGTGGCCTTGTTAACAATTCAACTTGTGCTCCATGTTGAATGCAAATATATGTCAACCTTGATTCAATGGTCTTCCTTATCAGCTCCAAAAATCAACACATAAATCTCAAGCAACCCATAGCTTTAATCACAACTGAGAATAAGATGCTTGTATTCTACTAAGAGAGGCCATGAGGACAACAAATTTGTGAAGAGAATGAGAGAAAAGTAGCCTGTAAATCAAAGGAGCATCTTGTGGTGAAGTAAGGAGAAGAAGAATGAAGTCAAAGACAAGTAGACTGGCATGAGAAGCAAGCTTTAAAACTACACGTGTCTTGATTCTAGCTTTTGAAGACACCAAAAAGCACCTTTGTGGTCTCTACCTCTGTGTTTAAAGTAAATGGTAGGTGTACGTGAAAAACCACTTTCACTGTGGGTTGCATTCAAACGCTAGTTCTCTTGGACAAAATCATCATGAAGGAAACTAGCGACTCCCAAAGAAATGGAAATGTTACAATGAGTAAATACAATGTTAATCATGTTGCATTTGGTGACATGCTCGACAAGGCAAAATTTCAAGAAGGTAATAAGTGAAGAGAGGTGCAAAAATCATGAATTTTTTTAAGCATCACGTAACTTTATTTTTTTTATTCACATGAAATTATGAAGCTAATTAACAATATTTTTTCATGTTCCAAGATGTTGAACTTTTTTCATCATGACAAAACTTGGTGTCATGTAGACGTCCTTCATTTTGTTCTTTCTACTTCAATAAACAGTTGATGAAGAAGTTACAAGATGAAATGGCATGGATAATCCGATTATGTAGCATATGCATGTGACCAAGGAAAGGGGCATTCTTTTTCATTCCAATGCATGAAACATGCAATATTCAGGAGTTCAAGAGGTCTTTGCATCATTTGCTGAATTTTTACTGCCAATGTTACACTTTTATGAATAATGCAAATTATTTTAAGGTAACAAGGTATAAAAACACAGGTTTTCAATGTTGGCTCTTATAACATGAGGGATTCCGCCCATGTGTATAAGTTTTGCCAAAAGAAGCTTCTAGTTCAGTAATGCGAGTAAGTAAACCATGAAATGATAAGAGAGAAGCTATCTTTCACAAAAAAATTATTTTGATGATCGTCATTCAATCGTCATGATGATTTTCAATAATGTTTTATGTTTTCATCTGTGTGCCAATGGTGTTGCTCAACAAGGAAGGATAAGACAAGCATGCATCTTGTAAGGTATAATGTAACTATTATAGAACCTGTTTGGGAGAAGATTTGTTGTTAATGAAGGGACAAAGGGAAGAAAGATAATGCATCCAACTAGGCCACGACGAAGATTTCCAACTCACACAATTATAAATAGCGGTCATTTGCTTTCTTGAATCGTAATGGGATAAATTCCTATTTATATGAACAATCAACTTACCCATGAAAGTAATAATTGTCAAATTTCTAGGAGTACAAAGGTTTGTACGAGTTGTTTTGTATCTGTGAACCTATAGTTCTAGAAAAACTAGTGCCTTTCTCGTATGATCCATAATAACGGTCACCTTAAAAAAATGATTGTACATCTTGGCAATAGTCAGTTGATTTGATGTAGATGATGTATAGAATTTTTTTTCATGAAAATTTACCTTTCATACATTAATGTTGAAGTGTTTGAATCGAGGGTGAAGAATCAAAACTCATATTGGAAGCCATTTTTGTTTTCTTTGGCTATTCCCAATGGACAAAATGATGTAGAGATTAGGGTGCGCCACATAACAAAATCTAGTTTTTCCTTATAAAGGAGAAATCATAGCGTGGAAGTGGCTACTAGGAATCAGCTTGCGTATTAAAAAAACCAATTATTACTTTGGTGTAAAAATTGCAAGATTTGTAATGAATTTTTTGTGTTGGTTTTCTTGCTTCATTCGTTGTATGTAAGGTCTTGAGGAGAAATGTAATGGAAAAACTTTTAGTTTCAACCACATATGTTTTGATTTCCTCCATCTATATCCATTTAATCAAAAGTGTGTTCCATGTCACATGCAATTGTAATATTTGGAGTTAACGCGTGGAGCCTTCTATCCTAGACCTTCTCATCTATCAAAGTTGATGGTAACGGATTTATCGACAAGTTGAGAACCTTCATGCTCAAAAATATTAATGATAATGCCATGTTTAAGACCGATTGCATATGTGAATGCAATGCATATCCACATGAAACACAAACTTTGTATAGCAATCAAGCACGTACGTTTTCCAACCGACAATATGATGGACACGTTAGAAACTCTATATCGAGCACTACCACACTCGTCTTTAGTAGCTACACAAGGTTCAAACATTGAAAATTTATTTTCTTCAAAGGTGGTTATTGCATTCCATGCTTTGTGTGTTGTTGGAATGGCATTGATGTGTTGGTACTGATTCATGCATAAGATGAAGCTGAGTCTGGTTTGAAAATGCGTGCAAATGTTTTTTTGTGCTTTATTTGCACATATGGGGATATTTTTCTTTCACCAGTTATTGCCTTTAGCTACACTGGCATGCAAAATCATGCCTCCATGGCAAGAGCCCTTATTGTGATGAATTACGAGTTTTTATAGGGCACTACTTTAAACAAAGCTTTTCACAAAACATCATTCGTTTTTCTTTATAGGAAAATAGATGATTTGTGCGCTTGGGTTAAGGCAACTACAAGGACATGGGTTTATGATTTTTTCATTTAATAAAAAAAAGAAAACAATCCACGTGGTGGGGTTTCTCCACTCAGACCTGAAATGGGAGTTCTTCAGTGTGCTTCTAGCTTAATGAGTTCACAAATGGATTGTCGATGTACGATTCAATTTGTTACATGTTTTTATTTAACGTTAAAAAATGCAAATGTATTGTTTTTATCCACTACTTCTGCAACCTCATTGCATGGATAAGTTAGCTAACCATCCTAAGTTATCAATGTCACTCATATTTGGCCCTTAGTGCATGAGCTCGGCAAAGTGTGGAGTGAGGGAACATGCCAGTTAAAGCACATGAAATCACTTGAAAAATTAGTGGTTTGGCTTTTCATTTCTGGTTCAAGTGACGTTGTCCTTTTGTTTTTCATACTATTCATACTAAGGTACTTGTCAAACAACGACAAGAAGTCACATTCGCCACATTTTGATACTTTCATTCTTGTATTTGACATAATTTACACATTGGCCAATCATAGGAATGTGGTATACAAGGATTAAAAATTGAAAATCCTTCCTGAAACATCTAAATGGAGTATAGAAAGAGAATGTTTGTGTATGTTTAAAGTTTTAGAGACCACGTGAGCCTTTGATGTATCGGAACAAATCAAGAAGATTTCACTTACAACCGTAGAGGTTGTCCAATTTCTTATCGTGTTTAGCATTCAGACTTCATCATGAGAATTCTTGTATCAATCTATGCAAGAAGGATGTGATTCTACACATGGAATTCTCACACCTTGCAATCTTATTTCCATTATTGCATGCATGAAAGAATTATTCATGTATTGGCTCACAAGGAACAAGGTTTGAATGACATTCTTGCCCTCTTATTGTGAGAAACGGTTTTCCACATAATGTGTTTTAATCATGTTGATAACTTCATTTGCCGTCTACTTAATTAACAAAAACCTTACAGACTTGATGGGCCATGCTCTATGTGGAAGCATAATGAGGAGGTGATTGGTCGATGTAAAAATTTCATCATGGAGCTCTTGTTCACACTTCATGCATTCCATTTAAAAATTTCCAATTTTTCTGAATCTCTCAGAGGAGGTGATTGGTGGTTGTGAAAATTGTATAAATACATCTTTGTGGCGAACTCAATGCAAAGGCATCCGCCCTTGTCATTCATAGAGAATGATATGATGAAGATGTTTTTATGTAAATCATTCTTATTTCCCTCTATTGTTCCATTTACTATAATAGATTCTGAGTGAGATTCGTCTCAAGGATTCCCCTAAACGGCTCATGCTTGCGGATCACCTTTCTTTAACCATACAATGTGACCAAAAATTTGTGATCTCATACTTTTACTAGTTGATGGCTGCTACAGATGAGCACCAAATCGGAATTGTTAAGGGCCACAACCATGCCTATTTACACATACAATCCATCGTAAGAATGTAAAGCTGTACATGATTTACTTTTCTTCTTCCAAGGAGTGGTTTCATTATTTTTTAAAGGTTTTGTAAATGTTGTATACAATTTTGTGACTTGCCTCGCATACAAAAGAGTTAGGTTCTGAAAAGAGATGGTGATAAAAAATATTATCTTTTTCTAGTACACCATGATGTTAAACTTGTAACCCTTCATTTTGTGGGCTTTTTCTATGAAATGATCTCTATCTAATTTTCTCCTTCTCCTTTTCGTATACCTTGTGATAGGTTTCCATAGGACAGAACCTTGTTCACAAGGTGAAATATTCCTTGACATTCTTCTAGGCTTAACATAGTGGCATGTTTAGAAGTGAAATGACAAGTACATTGTTGGTTATCCATATGGATTTTCATAAGGAAAATTTCCACAAGGTGATGTTGAGCTTAGCAATTGAAAGCATGGATTTAGTTTTATCTCGCAGTGCCACAATTCAATGAACGTTTATCGGTTGATAAGAATAAATACGTAAGACTCTTGTCTTCCAACCAAGACGTGAATCTAAGACTCTTTAACTCCTTGGAGCCATCAAATTAGACTACTTAAAATCTCGTGTTTCACTATCCTTTTATCATTTTTGGCCATATAATGAACTAGGTAGAAGCTCTTTGTCTTTTGAGCCAAGGATAGCTCCACACAAGTTTTGTAACATCATTGATGCACAAGACGAGGAACGAATGACTTGAAACAATAGCAAATAATAATAGTGGTTTGTAGATGTCGGTGTGAACCATCTTCAACCATGCTTGCTAGTTTTACCAAAACACGACGTTGTACTTTTCATGGTTAGACTTTGGCCTTGCCACCACTTTCCTTCATGAAGAAGAAGTATATTTGAAACTTTTTCTACGTTTTTTGCATAATTTTATTACTAACATTATAGAAGTATGTATACAACAAGGGTAGCAGGGCACCTTTGCATTGGTAAAACTATAATTTGACAAAGGGAGAGGAATTGATTTTTCAAATTGGTGCTCAAAATTCTTGAATTTTTTTGTCGTGTGGAAGCAAAACAAATCTAGAAAATGTTTCATTCTCACGAATTGTTATGGTGATGAACTGTTGTTTGTAGGCATCGAGCTTTAATGCACATGAAATGTTTCACGCAGAAAAAATGTCTTTCATGTTTATTGAAAGATTTTTTTGGTAACCTCATACCGCTGTTTTTGCTCGGCGGCGGATTAGGTAGCCGTATAAGAGGTTTTTTCCCCTTTTTTTTTGGCTGGAACGTTCTTCATTAGTTCGCGGCCTCGATGGTCTGTTTTTTAACGTTTCNTTGTTTGTAGGCATCGAGCTTTAATGCACATGAAATGTTTCACGCAGAAAAAATGTCTTTCATGTTTATTGAAAGATTTTTTTGGTAACCTCATACCGCTGTTTTTGCTCGGCGGCGGATTAGGTAGCCGTATAAGAGGTTTTTTCCCCTTTTTTTTTGGCTGGAACGTTCTTCATTAGTTCGCGGCCTCGATGGTCTGTTTTTTAACGTTTCGTGTTCGTAGATTGGCTCAAATGGATGAATTTCGGGGTCGTGTTCGAAAGAGAATTCGAGAAATAGCATGATGTAT